>BLSH010385466.1:92703-110019 GCA_018402905.1 Glandirana rugosa | reverse complement strand
GCTCCATCACACGCGTCCAAGTACTCCACAGCGTGGCTGGCAAGAAAGGGTCTAAAAGAAGAAAAACTAATGACTTGGCCTCCTTGTTCACCTGATCTGAACCCCATAGAGAACCTGTGGTCCATCATGAAATGTGAGATTTACAAGGAGGAAAAACAGTACACCTCTCTGAACAGTGTCTGGGAGGCTGTGGTTGCTGCTGCACGCAATGTTGATGGTGAACAGATCAAAACACTGACAGAATCCATGGATGGCAGGCTTTTGAGTGTCCTTGCAAAGAAAGGTGGCTATATTGGTCACTGATTTGTTTTTGTTTTGTTTTTGAATGTCAGAAATGTATATTTGTGAATTTTGAGATGTTATATTGGTTTCACTGCTGAAAATAAATAATTGAAATGGGTATATATTTGTTTTTTGTTAAGTTGCCTAATAATTATGCACAGTAATAGTCACCTGCACACACAGATATCCTCCTAAAATAGCTACAACTAAAAATAAACTAAAAACTACTTCCAAAAATATTCAGCTTTGATATTAATGAGTTTTTGGAATCATTAAGAACATGGTTGTTGTTCAATAATAAAATTATTCCTCAAAAATACAACTTGCCTAATAATTCTGCACTCCCTGTATAAACAAAAAAAGAGCGTAAATTTTGAAAAAAAAAAACAATATTTTTTACTTTTTGCTATAATACATATCCAAAAAAAATATTAAAAAACACATTTATTCACCAGTATTTGTGGTAAAAACAAAATTGCATTCAGCGTATATTGATTGGCTTGCGCAAAAGTTGGCGCATTTACAAACCATGAAAATTAATATATGGCGTTTTTATTATTTTATCTTTTTTTACTGGTAATGGCAGCGATCTGCGATTTTTATCAGGACTGCGATATTGCGGCGGACATGTCGGACATTTTTTACACTTTTTTGGGACCATTGACATTTATACAGCGATCAGATCTAAAAATAGCCACTGATTACTGTACAAATGTCACTGGCAGGGAAGGGGTTAACCTGTAGGGGGCAATAAAGGGGTTAACTATGTTCCCTGTGTGTGTTCTAACTGTGTGGGGGCTGGGCTGCCAGGGGCATGACAGATCTAACTGATCCCGATCACAGGCATCAGTAGATCTCTGTAATGCAGCCTGCCAGAATGGTGGGAACCGCTGTGTTTACATTGGCGGCTCCCCGTTCTTCCTCTCTAGAAGGTGATCATGGGTTGCTGGTGTACATTGAGTCCGCCCGACCTGCGGGAACACTCACACAGAGTGCTGTGGGCATGAGAGCGTGCCACCGGCGGCACGCACCCGCCCGCAACTACAGCTGCGAAGAACGCCATTTATAGATGGCAATCTGCGCAGTGGAGCCAACTTGCCACTGTTTTTCTACGTGAGTCAGTCGACAAGTGGTTAAACCACTTTTCTTCTAATTTTACTGAATGGCCACATGTCTTTTTAAATTCCCTTTCACTGAATAGTAACCAGCGTTTAAAAACGTCAGTTTTGTCGCGTTTACATACCACGTTTAGCCACGATTAGCCACGTTTAGCTGCATTTGCGTTTAGAAGTATTCTTTTAAATGAAAAACGCCTGTAAACGAAATGCTGTTAAATGCGAGTTACCGCGTTTACACGCGTTTACAAGCGTTTACAAGCTGTTACAGGCATTTGATGTTTGAAATGCCTCTGAACATCCATACTGAGTGCATTTTTTTGTTTTCCAAAAAATGCTTCTACACTCAACTGCCTAGAAATTAGTGTAAACGACCTTGTGTAAATGTACTGATAAGATAACATAAAGAAGAGTTCAGGGGCAGCTGAAAAAAACACCCAACTGCTCCTAAACGTCTGTTTACCAGCACCGGTGTACATGAAGTCTAATCCTATGTTCAATATATTCGGCTGTTGACTAGTGATATTTGGATTTGAAACCTGCTAAGTAACTTTTTGAAGAATTCAGACAGAGCAAGGTGAACCTTGTGAAGAATTACTTTTTCTTGTTGCAAAAAACTGTTCAGATGCACAAAGTGCGATAGTGTTGCACTTGAACAGAATAAGTAAAGTTCTGTTTTGGGATCACACATTAATTCATTTGTGGATCATTCACACTCTATACATGATTTGGTAGGCATCTGGTCTTCAATTCTTCTCAAGTGAAAGCCATTCTTTTCTATTACCTTCACTACTTTGATGTTCTCTATCTTGCATAATTCGCAATAAGTCTTCAGCTGTGCTATTCTTTTAGTATTCTTAGAAAAATTAAATGAAAACTAAGGTTACAGTGAAGCTTAAGTGAAGAAGATGACATAAGCAGCCTTGGGCATACACATGCCGGCTGTGGTTACTAACCAACTTCTGTAGGCCATTAAGCCTTCCTGTGTTAACACTTGCATTGTCTACCAACAAACCCACATAGTTTTTACATTGTAGAAGAAATTCTAGATAAGAGATAGCATTTTCTGAACAGTTTGATTTGCAGAGCAGCATCTCCAGCATTGCAAGTTGTAATTTGAAAGAGGAGGGTTCAAGAAAACAAACTAGCTAATCTAGGAATATATGTAAAACGTGGAATGTTATTTGAATAATATCTTATTTGTTAATTCTTTATTATCATAACTAATAAAAATTTAAAGTTAAAAAAAAAAAAGAAAACAAGCTAGCTAAGGGTAACATTTTTTGCCATAGGCCATATTGCTTCCATCCAGACACAAAATAAATAATCCTTTCCTTAATATCAGTGAGAGCACTGGTGCAGTAGGGTGCCAGTGCGTTATTTAATTATGGCTGTGCACTTGCGACGTCCACATGAATATTTCTTTGCAACTACAAAGTCTGCATTCTTCCCTGAAAAATAATTTTAAAACAGAAAAAACACTAGCCATTCACATATCTAAGCAAAAGAAATGTCACAAGCAATAGGGGAAAAATAATAAATTTCACTTACCAGGTGTCAGTCCTATTCAGTCACAGTGATTGAAAACATTGTCTTGAGGTAGTTCAATGTGTGTGAGCTTGGCAATAGATATAAAGTAGATTTGATTGCTTTTGGTTCCAAGTGTGGCAATTAGGGGATTCACAACGAAGGCATGTCTTTTTCTAGATAACTACAAGATAAAAAGGAAAATTCAGCAAAAAGGTCAGGCAAGTAAAACTTACCAAGTGCTGTTGGTGAAAGGTTCAACCTTTGGCAGACATAGGTAAAAGGCAGGCTGGACTGCAGGTACAGGGTGCAGTGATGATCCCTTGGATGGCATGAGTAAGATTGCGAAAGAAGTCACAGGTAACAGGAATGAAAGTAGCAGTCACTGTCTGTGAATCATGAAAACCGCAGAGCAACAAACAAATTAGCATAACCATTAATTATGGCAATAACAGAATAAACCAGATGACGCTGGCTAGACTGTGGGTACAGGGTACAGTGGTAGTCTCTTGGATGGTGCAGGTAAGATTCCAGAATGATGCACAGGGTACATATAAAATAGTAGGAGTCAGTGTTGGTGAATCAGGAAGACCTCAGTGCAACAAGCAACTAAACATGATCATTACAAGGACAATACTCACTAGCAGGGGCGTAACGATAGGGGTTGCAGGGGTTGCGGTTGCAACCGGGCCCCATGCTCCAGGGGGCCCATGTGCTTCCCTTGTACACCTGGTTAGGAGTGATGGCGAGGGTGGCATTTAGAAGGTTTATTTATTCCATTTTCCTCCTAATGCAGGAGATTGGTTCCTCTATATGCTGCCCCTGCCGCCCCTCCTATCCAGTTTACTTGTCTTCTGCTGTTCCCAGGGTCCCGCTGTGGGACCGTAATAAAGGGACCCGTGAAAGGAGTAAAGGGCCCCAGGATTAGCAAGAAGAGGGAAGGGCCCTGGCCAGAGGTCAGGGGGGCCCTTCCTAATTTCTTGCACCCGGGCCCTGAAGGTTCTAGTTACGCCTCTGCTCACTAGGTGCTGCTGGTGACATTTATGAGCTTGGGAAGGCACTTGCAGGAGAATAGGAGGCAGATGCCGACTTGACTGCAGGTACAAAGTGCACAGATGGTCAGTTGGATGGCATGGGTATGATTCCAGGAGGAGGCACAGGAAATTTGGATGATTGTAGAAGTCACTGTAGGTGAAAATGGATGACCTTAGCACAAGAAACAGAAAGATGAGTTCTGTGTGCAATATGCAGGATGTCAAAGACACTGTCAATTGTACAGAAAGCAACAATGCTGCATACTTAGCTTACTCCTTATTAGATGTATATTATTTACATTACCTAAATTGTCCTCCTCAAAAAAAAAAAATCACTAATGTCATTTTAAAGGGGATGCTGAAACTTCACAGCAATGTTATGCACCATCAGCAATGTTATGCACCAACAGCCTTGCCTCCCAGCCATGCCATGCACACCAGGGCAGCTTTTTTTTCTTGTCAACTTTGTTTATTAGTATTTAAGCAAAGCATAATATAACAAAAACTTTTCTGGAACAAGGAAAGGTACATAGGGGAGCACATATCTGCCCCGCCGCGACACAGAAGTGTACATACAAAACTGCATTAATCAAGAACAAGCATTACAGTAGCTGGAAAGGCTAAGGACTGCTATCGAAGGAGCCATTGGATTGAATATCTTAAAGGCAAAAACAAATCATTCCGACAGACTGACAGTCTTCAGAGCCATCATGGTAAAAACGAGGTTCTCAGCGGGGAGAGTACCATTACGGTACCGTGAAAGAGGGAAAGCAGCTGAGAGCAAGAACAAGGAGATGAGTTAGGTAAACAAAGAAGAAAATGGAGGAGGCCAAATGCAAGACAGGGAGAGGGGAGTAAGAAGATAGTTCCCTGGGAGTAGGGAGACTCCAGATAGTCAGGAGGCCAAACAACAACACTCAGGAGAAGGATTTACCAAGACAATAAAAACGAGTCTTCAAAATCAGGTGGTAGGCAATGTTTAATCTAAGGATATTATATCTTTTGAATTTACGAACTTAGCTTCCATTTTAGCATGGATCAGAGCCTGGTTCACTGTATTTTTGGTTTCCGCTATAATAAGAGATGATGGTAGCTTTGAATACCTGTGAGGCTAGATCAAAGGTGGCCTTTTAATAATTAAGGGGCAACCAAACGTTCCCACCATATATGTAGGTGTGTGCCTGGGTCAGTACAGCCACGAAAACAATCATTTAATTAGAAACATATTTTGCAATCCAGGCTGGGACTAGGTACCACAGGCTAAGCACCTTATAGTTAGTTTCAACAGTTACAATGTTTGGTGAGGTGGACTTAGTTTCAGACCATATATCAGCCCATTCTGCTGCATCCAGGGTGTGGCCGATATGCTCCTACTTGGCAACATATGAAGGTGGACCAACGTCAGATTTAGTGATAAACTGAATGTAGAGAATCAAACTAAGCCCTCTTGTATGGGGATCGTGTTTGTAGATGCATTTGAAACGGGTCATCTGTGTAAGAGTGGCCTCTGTGTGAACATATGGCACATAAAAGTTTTTTATCTGCAGGTATTGGAACAGTTCAAAATGGGGAAGCCCATGAGTCTCGCAGAGAGTGGGGAACAATTTAAGCAGCGTTGCTATTACTAGCTTATGTAGCCAAAATAAATTAGCCATGGTCCACACCTGAAAAGAAGCCAGGGAATTCCAGGCTGAATAGAAAGAGGGGTTTCTAAGGAATGAGAGAAGAGGTATATGGGGTGATTGGACAGGGCAGCCTTTTTAAAGTGGATGCTAAAATTTGAACAGCAAGCTTTTTCACAGCAGCAGATCAGACTTGGCTCTCACCTTAGTAAATTATGCATACACTGCACCTTCATAATCACAGGCCCTCCAGTCGCCATCACTCTCTGTGTGACTCACCTCTTTCCACCCCATACCTCCGCAGTGCACCTAGTAAGTTTGCCCCTTTCTCATCTACACAGTGCGGCGTCACTCAAGCAGCATGCTGACTCGAAAGATGGGGTCCACATGCACCTTATTTACAGGCTGTTTCGGAAACTGCAGTAATTACGGTAATGACACAGAAACTGGAATCAAATTCCGGAATTGCAAGATCGATTCCGACAAGTTTCCACTGATGGTTCTCATACCCTGCTCATGTGAGAAGGTTAATGTACAGTGCCTGCAAGACTGGAAAAAAAATGTTCACTCTTTTTGCAGCCTTTTCTCTTTGTGCTGCAATTTTGTGTAGCATTTTGTGATAGTCGGGATAAATACAGTAGGATTTCAGGATCACAGGAAGGATGCTTACGTAATCCACTACAGTCTGGAAACTGGAGGTAAAGTAAGTATATTTACTAACTCCACACATGCTTTGTATTACATTTTATTGCAGCAATTTTGAATGGGTAAGCGAGTTATGGGGGTTGATTTCCTAAAACTTGCGAGTGCAAAATCTGGTGCAGCTCAGCTTCTAGCTTTGGCTTGTTCAAATAGGCTTTGACAAAAAAAAATGGAAGCTGATTGGCTTCCATGCAGATCTACACCAGATTTTTTTTTCAAATATAAATTTAATTTACTCCCGATAAGGGCAAAACCAAGAAGTACAGAGATATGTTTGGCAGAATATAAGATATGTAGATGTCACAGGAATGGTGATTCAGACATATTCTCATAGTTCAGATTTAACAATAGCGAGAAATATTAATCAATTAGATTTAATCCAGATCCCATGATGCATGGGAATTACGTTCGACTGCATAGAAAATGAACTTGTATATAAACTTAAAAGCCCCTATTAACTCTCATTTTCCATTTTCATACAATAATATTTAAAAAGGAGGAATAATCAGAGAGGACCAGAGATAAGTAAGTAAGAGGGGGTGAGTAAGGAAAGAAAAGATAAGGAAAGAAAAAGGGGGAGGAAGAGGTTGTGAGTACCGGACCTCCGGTCAGGTAAAGTAATTCAAGTGTAGTCTGAAATTGAAGGGGGGGGGTTGAAGTATCAAAAAGCACTTTATCTTCCTCAGATAGAATAAACATGTTCCACAATCCCCAAGTCTTAGTGTATTGTTCCTGTCTGTGTTGTGAAGTAAAGACTAAGTCCTCTAACTTGTTGATTTCTTCCACTCTATGAAGCCAATTTGCAATGGTTGGTGGCTGTTGTCTTTTCCAGTGACGTGGGATACAGGACTTGGCCGCGCTGAGAAGGTGACGTACAATAGATTTCTTATAGACCTTAGGGGTGATTTCAGATACATGCAGTAGAAAAAAGGCAGGGTCATTTGGTATTTCATGTTCTGTAAATTTTTGGGGAACAGTATGTACCGTCGGCCAGTAAGATGTCAGTCGAGGGCAGGACCAAAATAAATGGAGCAATGTGCCCCTGCTCGCCGTACATCTCCAGCATTAATCTGAAACACTAGGATAGCACTCAGGAAATCTAACTGGGACGTAGTACCACCTGATTAATAGTTTTAAATTTGTCTCCTGAATTTTGGTGCATATGGATGATTTAAGGGAAAATCGGAAATATTTTGGATTTGAGTTGCCTTGAATGTGTGATTAAAGTCAGATTCCCATTTTAATATACATGGTAACTGAGGTTGTTCCGAGGGGGAGTTTAATAGGGCATACGTTTTAGAGAGGGTTCGTGGAAGGGTACCTGTCTCTGAGCAATATTCCTCAAATGTCGTGAGGGCCGAAGAAATCTGGAAGGTGTATGGAGGAAATGAAGAAAGTGATGTATGTGCAGTGCAGACCAGAATGGAAGGTTGAAAGGGCCATGTGCACTCTTCAACTCCGCCATAGAGGGCCAGTGGTCTGTCTGAAGAAAATTGGAGGCATGGTCTCTTCCTGCAATACGCAGGGAATAGAAATCTTGTGCATGGAGGCCTGGGGGAAACAAAGGATTCCCAAGTATGGGATATAGGGGGAATTCCGGGGTTGTAAGAAACTTTTGTCTGAGTAGCTGTGAACTAACAAGAAGGGTTGTGCCTATTAAAGGATGCACTTTTAGTTCAGAAGGCAGTTCTTTATAGCACCAAAGTGTCCCTTTCAGAGGTATCTGTGTTTGGGCTTGCTCTATTTGTACCTACCTTTTGAAGTCCGAGTGGCGGAGCTAGTCTATAAATCTCCCCAAGTGAGTTCTCCTGATAATATTTTCTAATGTCTGGGAGTGCCAGGCCTCCAAAATGTTTGAGTAGAGATAAATGAAGACGTGGGAGGCGTGGTTTCTTATGAGCCCAGATAAAATGGGTAAATAGAGAATGAACCTGCTTAAAATAGGATAGGGGGATTTTGATTGGCAAGGTCTGAAACAGATATAGGTATTTGGGTAGGATACTCATCTTTAGAAGGTTACATCTCCCAAACCAAGAGTGTAAGCCCTTCTGCCACTGCTCCAACAGGATGCAAGTTCTAGTTAGCAAGGGGGGGGGGGGTTTAGCTCATAGGTGCGGGAAATGTACATGGGTATATAATGCCGTTGGCGTCCATCTGAAGTTGTAGCTAGATTTCAAACCAAGGAGGGTCGCAGGAGGGATTGCCACCCCACTACACCAGATTTTGAACTCTCCAGTAAATCAACCCCATGGTGTACTGAATGGACCATCAGATAAAACTTATGTCCCAACAGCCTATTCTTTTACCTGTCTGCTCTAATTCAACTTGTCAAGAGAAAGATTCAGGGATGCCAAGAGTGACCTTCTTTTGAAAATTTTCATTGACCATTGTTATGTTGATCCCCTTCCCACAAGACTTTCTGATTTGCTGACCTGAAACAAGTAAGCAGATCAGGAAAGTAGCGTAAAAGCAGACATTTTTATCTGTATACTTTCACAAGGTTGGTGATTTAAAGCTACACTCCAGACAGGAATTCATCTAGGAACAGATGAATGCAGTTCTGTAATAGTTAATGCTTCATTAAATGTATTTTTTTTATATGCAAGTGTAAGTATCTGAATTTGACTTGGTATCAGTCTGGTGCAGTCCACTGCACAGCAGACCTCAAGAAGATGGAGGGATAAGCAGCTCAAGGATTTTTCACTGCAGCACAACAGCCAATCAGAAGTGCAGCGGAACAAAAGCATGCTGGTAGGAAGGGAGAGTAAAAGATAAGCTCATGAGCGTGCTTCTTCTCCTTATGTGTGGGGGAGACTTGTAAGTGAAAAATGTCAGGTTTATAACCAGGCAAGTAGAATTTTCAGGAGAGCTCAGCAATGGCAGCCTCTGTGTTTCTCTCATGAAAGGTTTACATTTGTTTTCTAGATTGTGTAGATTGTAACATAAATTCACTTTACGTGGCGCCTAAGTGAATTATTCAGGTAGCAGGCATATGTAAAACAAAATATTCAATGTGTAATATTATAGTTCTGACACAATTCACAAGCTATGATTACATTTCTTGTACAAGGAAAGCTTATAACAAAGAAAGGAGCCAAGGAGAGGTCAGTGTCTGATCTAAATAATTCAGTTTACATGTGCTTTTGCAGTCGAGTATCCAAGGTCACTAGGAAACAGCTGAGGGTTTGAAAACAGTGTGCTAAAAAATAACAGCAATGGGGATAAAGTGAAAGGGTGCAGATATGAAAATCACGAGCACTCATAAACAGATGCCGAAACCCTGTAATTCCTTTCCAGTTCCGCCTGCAATGCATAAATCAGAACAGAATTCTCACAAAGGAACATAAACATACACAATAAGCGCAGACAAGAAGGTAATAATTCTTTGCAAGTCATGTAAAATTATTTTATTGCTGTTAACAGTGTGCTGCATGCACAGAATGGACCACATGGATTTATGAAGAGCCTGTGCTTTGCGTAGAGATTTTTTTTTAAATTCAACAAGCGAAAAAAAGATCAAACATGTCTTTTTTGCAGATACACCCATACCACTATTCTTATTTCTCCTAAGACTTTCTAGTCTTATAATATAACTTTCAATAGATTAGCAATTCCTAAACTTGCTCCTCTTATGCCTGGTGGGCTAAGCCATGATGCCTCCTCAGCCTCACCTCTTACATTTATATCACACCAAAGCAAAAATATTGTACAGTCTGACTATAAACCGAACATTTTTGATTACATATATTTATATTATATTATATTGATATTATTTCAAATCATTACAGACATAGTTTAAATTAAAATGTATAATGCACGTTGGCATGAGGTATTACAGTTTGCAACGCATATAATATTGCCACAGTGAATTGTCCATGAAGTTTTAAGCTTCATAAGTTGTTTAGCGAAATAATGTTGTGCCCTTCTCTAAGCATCACATCTTATGCTTAGTATGTCCATCTTCTGCCCTTCTCTATCCCAGCCTTCTGTGTCCAACTTCTTCCACACCACCTTCTGCATACAGCAGCTTTAATGCTGTTGACAAACTTTTGCTTCACTCTGTCCACGCCACCTTCTGCTTGCTTTGTCTACCCTCTGCCCACTCTACCAGCACCATCTTCAACCTGCTTTTGTCTATTTTGTGCCCCACTCTAACAATACCATCACTCTCTATGTTGTTCTTCTTTTTCTTGTAAGCCCATAATATCTTCTGCCCCCTTTACTCACCTTTTCTACACTCTGTCCACAATACCTTTTGTCTATACTGCCTTTTGCTCATTTTGCTTATCTTCTGTCCAGTGTTGCCCATACCATCTTCTGTCAGGACCTGGATCTGAACCCAGGACCTCTGCTGCATCTGGCATTCTTTTTGAGTCACCTGAGCTGCTGGACAGCTCACTATCTGATCCCTTGGACAAACTTATTTTCTATCTTGAATAGCAAGGAGAGTTTATTAATGGGACTTTGAATGAGGCAAAAATAATCTAAAATTGTATGAATAAAAATGTATTTTAAACAATTAATTCTTTCAAAAAAACGTACATTTCATAAAAATACAAGGACTCAACTTTGATGTGCCATGGTTACGTGCAAATTGCTACATAATGAAACACATGATTTCCAAGAATAATTGACAATAATAAATTCATACATATACATGGAATGATACAATGTATCAATTAAACATTTCTTGGTATCTTTTCAAAGCTCTATGCGTTTTGTGACTATATTGCCACTCATCAGGAGCAGGATACAAGAATATGCTATATACACAGATGGATAAACAAAAATAAAATTTAAATTTAAATTAGTACTTAACGCCCTTTCAGAAGAGGGGGGTGGTAACAATACACAGTTGTAAAGGACAAGAGGTCTGTTACCTGTAAATAGACTCACAATTAAGCCCAGCTTGTGAAGGTAGACCATGGGGAGTCTGACATAATGACAGGCCCGGGGCTGAGGCAAAGAATCCCACCCAAGACAGGGGAAAAAAGACAAGGAAAGGTTGAACCACCACCACACATTCCATGTGTCTTGCGAGTGTATGTTTGATGCCACGTGGGTCTGCAGAGGTGTGAAAGGATAAAAAATAAATCTATATAATCTGGTTAAAAAAAAATTGGTGTTTAAAATCATGCATGGTGCAAGTGAATGAAATGCACTACTGTCAAACTATGAATCCAGAGAGGAGGCTCTCAGATGTGATGAGTGTGGAGGAAAAATAAAAAACAAAATCAAAATCAAAAAAATCTGACCATAAAAAGTGAATGAGCAACGATATGGTAAAAATGCACCAAACCAGGAAGTGAGTGGAATCAACATAATGTACCTGTGTGATTGAACCCAGTGTGTGTACTGTGGATGTCATCCTCTCTGGTGATGGATCATGTGTGGTGGCATGCCGGCCAACCCAAGCCATATATACCCCCATCATGGAAGGGTTCAAGCCAGCGTCATGTGCTACAACCAGAGGGGGCGGGGGGAGACAATGAGGCCAGATCCAACAAAAGGTGGAGGTGTCCACAGTTAATCCACACCCAGCCTAATGGCGTAGGATGAAAAGTAACAACGCATCCACATCACGGCGTCAGCGGACGCCAGGGGCCAGCGCGGGACATGACGCCGATGCTCAAGAGGTGTGTCCCCGCCCATGTCCCAAAAGGGAAGGGGAGGGGAAACCCTGTTGCGCATTGCAACCCCTGGTGACTGACAAAAACAGAGGAACCCCACCACCACACATTTAGCTAGATGAAAAGTTTGTATAGAAAGGGAAACTTGATCTGGGCATATGATATTGATTTATAATAAACCAAATCACATGACACTGGCTTGCACCCGCCGTGATTGGGGGTATACATGGCCAGGTTGACTGGCATGCCGCCACACATGATCCATCAGCAGAGAGGACGACATCCACAGCACACACACTGGATTCAATCACACAGGTACATCATGTTGATTCCACTCACTTCCTGATCTGGTGCATTTTTACCATATCTTTGCTCATTCACTGTTTATGGTCAGATTTGTTTATTTTGATTTTGTTTTTCATTTTTCCTCCACACTCATCTGAGAGCATCCTCTCTGGATACATAGTTTCACAGCAGTTAATTTCATTCACTTGCACCATGCACGATCTTAAACACCATTTTTTTTTTTGCACCAGATTATATACATTTATTTTTATGCTTTCACGCCTTTGCAGACCCATATGGCATTAAACATACACTCACCAGACACATGGAATGTGTGGTGGTGGTTCGGCCTTTCCCTGGCTTTTTTCCCCTGTCTCGGGTGGGGTTCTTTGCCGTAGCCCCGAGCCTGACATTATGTCGGAGGTCCCCATTCTCCTCCCTCACAAGCTTGGCACAATTGTGAGTCTATTTACAGATAACAGACCTCTTGTTCTTTACAACTGTGTATTGTTACCACCCCCTTCTTCTGAAAGGGCATTAAGTACTAATTTCAATTTTAATTTTATTTGTGTTTATCCACCTGTGTATATAGCATATTCTTGTATCCTGCTCCTGATGAGTGGCAATGCAGCCACAAAACGCTTAGAGCTTTGAAGAGATACCAAGACACATTTGATCGATGCATTGTATCATTCCATGTATATGTATGAATTCATTATTGTCAATTATTTTTGGAAATCATGGTACATCAAAGTTGAGTCCATGGATTTTTATGAAATGTAAGTTTTTTTTAAAGAATTAATTGTACAAAATACATTTTTATTCATACAATTTTAGATTATTTTTGTCTTATTCAAAGTCCCATTAGAGGCTATCAATGTATATGTATGCTGGGTAATACTTTTTCTAATCTCTTATTTTCTATCTTGTTTCTGTTTCTTATTTACTCCTCCCTTGAACTTTAAGCCATGTCTTTGCACTTCCAGTTTACCAGTTTACCATATTATTGTGCTCTTCTCCAGCCAAGATCTTGCTCCTTACGCTCTTGCTGATGTCTTTATCTTCATTACCATTGATTACCGGCATTTCTCAACTACACTTCTGAATTCCGATGTTGGATTGCAGATATTGCTTGGAACTCAGTAGCACAAAAGAGCCCATTCTATCAAGGGCCCTCTGAACAGGTAAAAGATGAGCTTGCCAGTGTAGAGACTCATGAGCTTTAATCCCTGTTCTAGTGAAGAAATAGTATGCATGGAGCTGTCTTTCATGACAGTCTGTTTTGTTGGGAACCCCCATTTATACAAAAGCTTATGGTCCCTCAATATTTTAGTAATGGGAAGGAGGTTTTGTGTGCTTGTATTGTGGCTTGTGAAAGATCAGTATAAGGATATCACAGAGTATGGTTCTGGCAAAGGAGATGTCTTTCTGCAACTTGCATGAGCAGTTCCTTTACATAATAAAAAATTATTTTTGTCAGAACGTCTCTGGGTAGCCTGCCTGGGAGATGTGAGGCTTAGGTAATCTATGTGCCCATACTGATAAAAAAAAAAAGGGTGCGCTAATCCAAGAAGCTATGCAGCAAAAAAATAGACAAATATGCATGAATGACTATCCTAATTTAAAAAAAACCCCAAAAAATGCAGTAATATGTGATAATATGCGATAATATGTGAAACAGTGATAAAGTGCCCTAGTTCAAGAAGCTAAAATGTAAAAATAGACAAGTATGCATGAAAGACTATCCCTAATTTAAAAAAAAAAAAAAATCCAGCATTATGTAATAATATGCGATAATATGTGAAACAGTGACAATGGGCTCGGATCAAAAGCAGATATTCATCTGATTTTACATAAAAAAAAAATAAGTCCCAAATAATAAAGTGCATATGCATCAAAAAGTGATAAGTTGTGATGATCAAGTTCTCAAAAAACAGTTATTGAAAGTTGTGAACTCAATTGCCCCCACCATCCAGGTATCCACTAGGGGTGTGCCCTAGCAGCTCACCTTAAACAAAGACCACAACAGGTCTTGTGGCACTTTGGTGTACAGATCCTTTTCGGCAGTTCACGTTCCACTTTCCTCTCCTGCAACAAAATCCACAGCTGGTCTGACAAGGCTTTAATATATGGATCCTTTATGAAAAATCACATTCCACTCTTCTCTCCTCTCCTTATAGCATAAACCCAGGGATGTGGTATATGGCTCAGTAATCGAGGATAAATATCCGCTATGCTGTATTAGATCTCCTCCTCTCCTCCTCCATTCACAGACCATACAAGACAAATAAGAACTCCATGGTGTAGTAATTTCACAGAAGAAGTAGTTTTATTAAAACATAATACCTTACATCTAGATTAAAAGCAAGCAGTATTGATACAATCCCTACTTCCAGTCTCGGCTGTGACCGGAAGTGATGTCACCGGCTCCTCCTACGCATTAAATCGCTGGTCACATGACTTTTTTAAAAATTAGGGATAGACATTCATGCATATGTGTCTATTTTTGCTGCATAGCTTCTTGCATTAGTGCACTTCAGCACTGTTTCATTATTATCGCATAACTGCTTTTTTTGGCTTTTTGAAAATAGGGAAAGTCATTCATGCATATTTATCAATTTTTGCTTCATAGCTTCTTGAATTAGCGCACCGTTTTTTATTATCATTATTTGTGTTAGAGTGTTGAGGTCACTTGCTTATGGTTGCAGCTTTTTCATGTGTATTTTTTGTGTGATATAATATTCTTTGGTATTTATTTTGCATTATATTATTGGTTGGTTGTTAGGTCCATAGCGGTGCGCAAGTACTTCATATTTATCTATGTGCCCATACTATCACCACTTCTTTCGGGTCTGCTGCTTGCAAGAAGTATAATAATCACTTGTTGGATGGACCGTCTAAAGTCCACAGAAGGGACCATTTCCAAGATTCCTCTGAATTTTATATTATTTCTATGTGACCTGTCTTCCAGGTCGGCTAGCTTCAATTTTTTTTTCTGCATGTCTTCCTCCAACTCGTGGGCATTAAAAGTTTGTTATGAGCATAGCATACTCCCCCATTTTGTGTTCTATGTGCTCATATCACCTATGGCGTTGATGTCCGATTTAGTTTGTGAGCATATCATGCTGAAGAGACCCCCTTAAGGAAACCAGTATCCTCTTTAATGTGGTATTTATAACAGGCTGTCCTTTGGTGGGTATCTATTTGTTCCAATATCTCTAGTGTCATCCAAAGATCATTACAGAGAGTGTTAGCTCTTTCATGTGTAGGATCGCTGCTTGATCTTGCTCTGTGTTTAGCTGGGCTGTTAGTTTTAGGTACTGATCTAGCAGCAGCTGTGTAAGAGAGAGATTTCATGTATGCTGGGAGCCTGCTCTGCTAGGAGATGAGCCAACAGATGAGCAGAGAGAAGCAGCCACTCTGGCGATATTTTTCCCTCTATCTGCAACAGATGGTATGAAAAAGTCAGGTAATTTACGGGTCCAATCTCTATTCTTCTGCTTCCTCATTGTGCCCTCTTTGTTCACAGGTGAAGTGCTCACCAGATAATGAGAATGTCACCACCCTCTGCTTTGTGTAAGTGCCGATGTGGAGCTACAGAGCCTTAGAGAAGAACGGCCATGATCTCTAACAGCCAGCCACACTCCCCAAGACTCTTTTTACTTATGTGCCAATATTGGTACATTCCGGTTCTGAACTACCTTTTATCGTGGAACTGGATGTTTCAGATTCTGTTGTGGGAGCTTTCTCAGTGAAGAGGAGACAAGATCCAGTTTCATCCTTTTGCGTATTTTTCTCACTTGATGTCTTCAGCTGAAAAGAATTATGACATTGGGAATAAAGAGTCGCTAGCAATTAACCACTTCAGCCCCGGAAAAATTTCCCAGGTTAGGACCAGAGCACTTCTTGCGATTCGGCGCTGCGTTGCTTTAACTGACAATTGCGCGGTCGTGTGACGCTGTACCCAAACAAAATTTGCGTCCTTTTTTTCCACAAATAGAGCTTTCTTTTGATGGTATTTGATCCCCTCTGCGTCATTTCTGATCACCGCTATAAACAAAAGAAGAGCGACCATTTTGCAAAAAAACCCAAATATCTTACTTTTTGCTAAAATCCAAATCCAAAAAAAAAAAAATATAAAAAACATTTTTTTTCACCGGTTTTGGCCGATTTATATTCTTCCTCATATTTGTGATAAAAAAAATCGCAATCGGCATTTATTGATTGGTTTTGCACAAAAGTGGCCACATTTACGGATGGTGAGAATTAGTTTCTGGGGTTTTTATTTTTTTTTATTTTTTTACTAGTAATGGCGGCGATCTGCGATTTTTAGCGGTACTGCGATATTGCAGCGGACATGTTTTGACACTTTTTTGGGACCAATGACATTTATACAGCTATCAGAAATTTAAATGTTCACTGATTACTGTATAAATGTCATTGGAAGTGAAGGGGTTAACCTGCAGGGGGAGATCTAGGGGTTAACTATGTTCCCTGGGTGTGTTCTTACTGTAGGGGGGTTGGGCTACCATGGGCATGGCCAGTGACAGGGATCAGTAGATCTCCCGTGCCCCCACTAGCAGAGCAGGGAACCGCCGTGTTTACATCGTTAAGTTGAAGGTAAGGGAAGACATGGGAATGTGGTAAGGAGAATTCTTCTTTGAGTTCAGGGAATTGCCTTAACCACTTCAGCCCCGGAAGGATTTCACACCTTAGGACCGGAGCCCTTTTTGCGATTCGGCACTGCGTCGCTTTAACTGACAATTGCGCGGTCGTGCGATGTTGTATCCAAACGAAATTTGCGTCCTTTTTTTCCCACAAATAGAGCTTTCTTTTGGTGGTATTTGATCACCGCTGTGTCATTTCTGATCGCCGCTATAAACAAAAGAAGAGCGACAATTTTGCAAAAAAACCCTCAAATTTCTTACTTTTTGCTAAAATACAAATCCAAAAAAAAATATAAAAAAACATTTTTTTCATCGGTTTTGGCCGATTTATATTCTTCCTCATATTTGTGATTAAAAAAATTTCCCGAGGCCAGGATTCCACACTTTAGGAAGGCCCCGACTTCACCAATTCCGTTAAGGGACTTGAGTTTCTTCTTAAGAGGAATGGTGTA
>BLSH010385466.1:54620-70926 GCA_018402905.1 Glandirana rugosa | reverse complement strand
AGCGTATTGTGGTGTTTTGAGTACTCCACCAACATGGCCAGTGCCGATGATGCTGTTCTCAGCGTTACTATACCACTTCTATGTCTCCTTGAAAAAACACTTCAGGCCATGATGGAAGAGGATGTGGCACAGGAGGATGAGGAGGAGGAAGAGGGGTCATTTCCACGGTTATCAGGCCAGTCATTAGCAAGTGGCTCGGAGGGTGGGTTCCTGCACCAGCATAGGCCAGGTCCAAAATATTCAAGCCAGGGCACAGTTCTGGAGGACGAGGAAGATGAGGAGGAGGAGGAGGAATTGCAGCAGGGTGCCACCCAACGCAGCTCGTGGGCATCACTGGAGCGTGGCTGGGGGGATACAGAGGACACAGATGGTATACCTCCCACAGAGGACAGCTTGTCTTTGCCTGTGGGCAGCCTGGCACACATGGTCGACTACATGCTACAGCCGAGTTGCCCACATTGTAACTTCCTCTGATTACTGGGTGGCCACCCTGCTGGATCCCCGATACAAGGATAACGTGCCGTCCTTAATTCCCTCACTGGAGCGTGAGAGGAAGATGCGCGACTACAAGCGCACACTGGTAGAGGCGCTGCTGAGGGCATTCCCAAATGACACCGGGGGCTCAGCGGAAGCACAAGGTGAAGGTAGAGGAGGAGGAGGAGGAGGAGGTAGAGGCCACCAACGCAGCTGTGCCACCGCCAGCACCTCAGAAGGCAGGGTTAGCATGGCTGAAATGTGGCAAAGCTTTGTCAGCAGCCCACCACAACAAACAGCACAACCAGCCGATAGACAACGTCTTAGCAGGAGGCAGCATTTCAGCAACATGGTGCAAGAGTATGTGTGCACACGCCTACACATACTGACTGATGGGTCTGCCCCATTCAACTTCTGGATTGTCGGAACGTGTGTTTAGCACGGCAGGGGGCTTTATCACAGACAAGCGGAGCCGTTTGTCCACATCCAACGGGGACAAGCTAACCTTTATTAAAATGAATCAGGCATGGATCCCACAAGACTTGTCTGTACCTTGTGCAGAATAAACATTTAGACCGGACTCACACAGCCATTCACATACTTGTTTTTTTGAATAGGCCTCAATACAAAAAAAAAAATACCATGTTGGCTATTAGATATTCACCTTTTTGCCAGAAAGCTTACTTATAAAGTTATATATAATCAATCTCGAATCAATGACCAAGTTAGTGAGCCATCATTACAAACCAAATTAGATGAACATCAAGCTTTAACAGATTTAATGGAATTGTGGGAGGAAGGTCATGCAGATGACCATCAGGCATGCCCTGACACTCCACCCTCCATTTCTATATCAGGTATACAATTCCCTCCTCCATGCTCCTTTAAACCAAAGTCAACAGCCTTTCCTATGTTGAACACCAATTCTAACATATGGGCCTTTGTTAAACAAACGACTAAAGATATTGAAAAAATTAGCAAAAAGACCTCTAATCCTCAAAATATATCGATAGCTCAAAGAACGGCTATTAATTCTTTAAGATTGAACACCAATATTACCATAAAAATGTCCGATAAAGGGGGAAATATCGTTATTATGGACACAGGGGATTATGAAACTATGTGTAAAAACATTTTGTCTAACAAAGATTGGTATCGTCCCATCTCAAAATTAATAATTGCTAATCATGAAAAGGAATATCAAAATATCATCCTTAAAGCTTTCCACAAAGGGGTAATAAACAAAGATACTTCTTCTTTCCTAAACACCAAAGAACCCAAAATACTGACTTTTTAAGCTTTGCCTAAAGTACACAAATCCCTTGTGAAACCTCCAGGTCGCCCTATTATTTCGGGGTGCTCTGGACTAACAGAAAATGCTAGCCTACTTGTGGATACCTATTTGAGACCACATGTAACGGCCCTGTTTTCTTATGTTCAGGATACCATTGACCTTCTCAAGAGGGTAGATGGTATCCATTTACCCTCAGATGTATGGCTTATAGCATTGGACATTGAAAGCTTATATAATTCCATCCCTCACTCCAAGGGATTGGAGGTTATGGAAAAACATCTAAATGAAAGAGGCCCATTAGCGGAGGGCTATAATAGATTCATATTCGATCTTCTCCAATTTATCCTAACAAGGAATGCTTTCGTTTTTGGCTCCTCCCACTACCTCCAGGTACAGGTTGTGGCAATGGGGACACGTTGTGCCCCGTCCTATGCCAACCTGTACCTGGGGGGGGTGGGAGAGAGAACTTTTTGCTGATGACAGGCTGTCTCCTCTTCTATCACATGTAGCGGCTTGGTACCGCTACATTGATGATGTGTTAATTCTCTGGACGGGTACAAAACAGGAATTTCTACAATTTTTTGAACAACTCTCACTAAATGATTTCAATTTAAAATTTACATTTGATATGAGTCAAGACAGGATTAATTTTCTAGATATAAGTCTATCTATAGATGAGGATGGTTATCTATTCTCTTCGCTGTACAGATAACCCTCGGCGGGTAACACCCTGCTACATGCAGGGAGTGCACACCCAGAACCGCTATTGCGCAGTATTCCTTATAGTGAGTGAAACGCAATTGTACGAAACAACAGGATTTTGAGAATGAAGCCAAAAAATTATATGACAGACTTAGAGTTCGAGGTTATAGCCATTCATGTCTAAAGAGAGCATACAACAAAGTTAAAAAAAAGGATGGATCCTCTATGATTTTCCATAAAATCGCTCCAATAGAGAAACAACCAGTTAGACTGATTACACAATATACTGCTCAGCATCAAAAAATTAAGAATGTGATAAGAAAACACTGGCCATTGCTGACTGCTGATCCTGCAGTAAGTCAGCATATTGGCCAGCACCCTCAAATCACATATAGGCGTGCTCCGTCGCTTCGTGACAAACTGGTGAGGAGCCACTTTGACCCTATTCCCCCTAGTAAGGTCACTACACCTGGTACTTTCTCATGTGGACATTGTCCCATGTGCCCGTATCTAATGAACAACTCTACTACACATTTATCCAATGGAAAAATTCACCATCTTAAATATAAAGTCACCTGTGAAACAATGGGTGTTGTGTACTTGGCCACATGTGGCGGCTTCTACGTAGGAAAAACGAAGCGCACATTAAGGATTAGGATCGGTGATCACATAAAACCCATCCTAAAAAAACATATGCCTACTGCAATAGCCCGACTTATCGGATGCTATCACAACTTTGACCCGAATTTCATAAAGTTTTCAGCATTAGAACATATACCGATGCATCCTAGAGGAGGTAGTATAGACCATATACTACTACAAAAAGAATCCCGCTGGATTTATGACTTAAAAGCAACTCTTTATCCAGGTTTTAACGAGACCCTAAGCTTTAAGCCTTTTCTATACACCAATGGCTAACCAATTGATTCAAACTTGTCTTTATTTTGTTCCCTTTTGTATGTGGGGGGGTGGGGGATCCTATCTGGTTGCCTTACACCTAGGGACGTCTGTGTGGGAGGTGGGTTGGGGGTATGGTAATTAGAGGTGACGATTGACATAATTTAATATAATTTAATAATTTTGTTTGCTTGTTATCTTTCTTTATTCATTATGCATGTTTCCTCAAAATAGAAAAAATGTTTCTGAAATTGCAAGAATCGATATGCACTTTAATGTGCGACCTAATGTGTAAAGATTACTCTATCTATTGAGATTCATCCTTATTGTACATCAACAATTTTTGTTTGGTTGTTCTGGCCTGCCCTGTTTGGTATTGGTGGTGGTTACACCCTGGGGGTACCCCCACTTCTGTCCTTCGTATGCCTGGCTTTCCCACTCTCCATCTCTGGCGGGGTCGTTGGGGTCTCAGCTATGGGCCGGCTGTGGCCCTTTGGGCTGCATTCTAGGATGTGACTCCCTCATCTCGACGCTTCGGCAGCTATACGGACGGCAGGGGGGAGTATGAGTGGGTCGACTACTGTCGGTCCCCTCCCTCCCCTTTCCCTTCGTGGATTCAGCCAGCAATCCGTGGAGTGTTTCCATCTGGCCTATTATAGGCCTGCTAGTTCTGCTTCCGCCACCAGGTGGCGGACGTGGACAGACTTCCCACTCCTTGCCCTAATTCCTCTGGGCAAGTGGGATTATGGGAATTGCAGTCTATAGCCCAACCTCACGGGGCTGCTTGCGTCCTCCACGACGTCTGTCCGCACTCGGCGGGTGACGTCACGCACCTGCCGAGTGGGTGACGCTTAAAGGCCGGCGGCGCCATTACCCATTTCAGAAACGACGAGTGGGGGCGTTTTGTCTCTGCTTTCAACAAATTGGAGGTAACTTACCCGTGCAGGCTGATCTTAGCTAACTATCTACTTAGATTTATGGACTATCTATCTTCCAAACTTAATGGGTACTCTTATACCAAAAGAACTTTTTTGTTTTTAGTGATCAGAGGGAATCTGTTTTTTCTGCCTCTGAAGCACGGTCTTTCGATTGACCTCATTTGCGAGGCGATATCCTTGAGGGATATATACGGACATACATTTATGGTAATTAAGCAATTTGTTATATCTATATATATTACTGTTATGTCATATATCTAGACCCCATTTTTTTATATATATATATTTTTATATTTTTCATTTATTATTACAGTTGACCATCTATTAGCCCATTGTCCCCTCAATATTGAGTTTGGATTATTTGGTCGGGTGGATCATTTCAACATTGACGCCCCCACTACTTATCCATTATTACTGCGTTTTTATATGTAAGTTCCAACAGAGTTGTTGCCCATTGCAGTCCAAGTCAAATTAGTTATATAGGCCACACTCATGGCTGTGTGGAATAGAGGTTATCAATCTGATAACATGGTCCGAAACCTACTGAACATAGCTGCATACAGTGGCTGGGCTTTATGCCGACATACTGTATGCTGCTCTTGCAAATTTGGGTTTGGCTTCTCTCTTCTTCTTATTTTCTTGTTTTTCTTTAAGATAATTGGCCAGGACCTTAGGCGTTACCTGCAGTTGCCATTTATGGTCGAGGTTTGGTCGTTGCACTTGGGTGTGGTTCATGTGTCCACGGCTTCAGGTGAGCTCTCGTTGTGGCCCATATGGATTCTGGTTTGGGGTGGTCCTTGGGGGCACCGGTGTGTGGTTTGGACATACCTTACAGGCAGTCAAAACTACAGATAACAATGATTGGTTTGTTTGATATACTGATGTATTATAATGATTCTTCATCTCATTGTTCTTAATTAGACTTTTGAGGTCAGTACAATCCCCTGAGGAAGCCCACGGGGGCGAAACATGTTGGGATGTTAGCTGACAAAAGCCTACATCAGATCTTGGCTGGACTTCACCTTGTTACGAGTTGTTAAACATGGTTTTATGTACACCCATGCTATATTTTTATGAAAATTATGTGTTAAATAAAGATACATGTTTTTAATATAAAATTGCAATTGGAATTATTCTACAGCACCGTATAATCCCTCCAGGGAACTCATTCTTTTTTTGTATTTACAATTTGGGATGAGGTGCCATATATTTATTGTGTCCTATTGGGAACTGACCAAGGTAGCACTAAACAAATCGACCATGTTGGCTACCTCCTCCTACTCCTCTACCACCGCCACTTCCACCTACACTGCCACGGTCACGGCCTAGTCAACCTCTAGGCTCCTACTCCACATCCACCCCCCTTCCCATTTTTTTATTTGATTCTAATTTATTTTCCCTATCCCCATTTTTTTGTAGGGCACTTGCCCTACCCTTACCCCCATTTTACTTCCTTTTACAGCCCTCTAGGGCTTTCCAGGACTTTGTTACAGCCATTTTTGTGCCTAAAAGTTCGGGTCCCCATTGATTTCAATGGGGTTCGGGGTCCATGCGATCGTTCGGGTTCCGTCCGGACCCGAACCCGGACTTTGTCCCGAAGTTCGGCCGGACCAGCAGAACCCGAACTTCCAGAGGTTCTCTCAACTCTAGTGACTTATAATGGGACTGCGATACTGCGGTTGTCAATCTGACAATAACTGACTCCGGGGGGGGAACGGACTAACTGTCTCTGACATTACTAGTGATATCAATACAGTGGATTAGTGATAATACTATACACTGTCATTATACTAATGACACTGGCTGGAAAGGGGTTAACATCTCGGACGATCAAGGGGTTCAAAGTGTGCCTAATTAAGTGTAATGTGTGTAAAGTGTACTGCTTTTCACTAATGATGCAAAGCAGGGATGAGAAACTGACAGATCGCTCCCTCTGTACAGAGCCCTGTATTGTTTACCAACACAGAGCTCTGGTCTGGGATTGCACACAGCCAATCAGCAGGTCCCGTCCATGAATTATTGGCCGGGATTTGCTGACAGGCTCCCGCTGTGTATAATCACAGCAAATGCTGTGCTCGCTTTAAATCCAGAAGTAGGCAGTGACATACAGGTACGTCGCTTTGCCTACAGCCACCGCTCGCCCACAGTACATTGATGGTGGGCAGTCGACAAGTGGTTAATTGCCAATTGCTCAGTCATGTAGCACTGTACGCAAATAAAATTTATGTCATTTTTTTCACACAAATACAGCTTTCTTTTGGTGGTATTTGATCCCCACATGGGGAATAGTAGGATACTCCAACTGGAACTAAATACAATTGAGGACAACTCTCACTCGGCCTCACACATTAGATGCGGTAATGGACTTGCTGTCATACCATACAACACTTGTATGGGAAGAATAAGTAATTTGCTTGTTCTGGCAGCAGACTTGATTAAACTGTTTATCTTTAGGACACTCACTAGCATCCCCTTTTTGCCAACACCCGTTTTCTGACTCTTCTAGCTGAAGGGGTGGCCGTCACAGGACAGACCCCATGACACAGATCTGTACTACCTGTAGGCTAAAGTAGTTCCTTCCTAACGTGTCACCCTCTGCAGGACATCTGGGTTGCAACTATTCTCAGATTCAGGCCCTCAGGTCAGGCACCTGATGCCATATGGCAGCTTCTACAGAGGAGGGGGAGCGCCCCCTCCCTCCGGGACCCCACTCTCCAGCCAAAGACCCCGAGCACATGTGCCCTTGGCAGATATACAGTCAGCAAGCATGCACTGAGATACTTTCCTCTGCCAATGGCCAGTGCTGTATCTATGCCTGTGCTCTCATTTGTCAAGTTTCCTCCCACTGTCCAATATGCCCCCTATTGGACCAGTGTGAAACATTCAGACAACATTAGCAGAACCTGAGCACCATGAGCAGACCCTATCAAGGGATCCCTGCTCCCTGGTAGGCAGAGAGCATCTACATTTACCTGATAGCCTTCCTAGTAAGCAGAAAGACCCCAAAACTATATTCTCTTCTAGCACCTACCTAGGAGCGTGCTACACTTTTATTAATGTAATCATTTAAATTGTAAATACTTAATTTATTTTTCTGTGCACAGTGACAGTTAAGGCTGGGAGAGGTTTGTTTAAAACAAACTTCATGTGATCACCATTACTGGCTGTCCTCCAATGAATCAGGAATCACATTGATTGGTTATCATTTCTTTTGTTAGGGGAGACTGGAACTTGCCAGTGACAGTGTGGTCTCACAACGAGGGCTAATACATGAGCATGTTCCTAACTGTCATGTGAAATGTAGATTACCATTTTTTTCTCCAGGGGGAACCATGCCTGGGAATGTTAGTCTAAATACTGAAGATGAGAAGAGGCTGACAGAGGCAAAATGAGTGCATAAATGATCTAGTGCAAACAATGGCCAAACTAATAAATGACTGTAAAGCCTATCTCCCTATGCTTCTAAGTACAAGTTAGCAGGGAATCAATCCCCTTTTTACAGACATGGGAAGCACTTTTTCTATGGAACGTCAAAATAATATAATAAATGTGTATATATGAATATATATTAGTATACGGAATGCTGGAACCTGACCTAAGGGAAAGTTATACTCATACTATCCAAATCAGCAAGTATAGTTTAGGAAAGAACAACTTTTCAATGAGATAAATTCTGTCCAGAATAGAGAAGATTTACTTTGGAATAAAACCCTGCATTCATGCACTACTGACAAAAAGCTCTTAAAGTAAAATATGACAGGAGCTGTTATTCCCATCTTTGAGTGGCCACAGAAAATTCACAGAAGGTACAGCTGTGTTATAGCAAGAAACTTGGAAAGAAAGTATGTTTATCTAGTCTCACTCTATGCTGAGATGTCATCTGGTCTTTCTTTGGTCCTGTGTTATTGTGCAATTAAACTATATCCTACAGTAATTACACACAGCACCCTCCTAATTAGATGCTAGTATAGGTAGTTTATAGATACATGTAGTAATTTTGGGCTCTGCTGTAGCCAGTGGAGCTGAGTTGATTACTTTTGTCAATTCTGGGCTTTGCAGCTGCAGGCTTGCCGGTCTCCCCCTGTCTTTCCAGAAAGCATTGGAACACAGTAGGTGGAGAGGGTAGAGTCTGGGCTAACCCTGTATGTACCCTCAGCCAATTCATGGTCAGAGGAATGACCAGCAGGGGGCTGAGAGGTGTATAAAGTGTGCTGAGCTGAGGATAGCAGGGTCCTTTGCCTGCTGGAGAGTGACACAGTCTGGAGGTGGTGTTGAACCTTCCAAGACTGTGAGAAGCTTCAAAAAGTTCTGCATAATTCTGACTTACCAAGGAGCTGAAGAGTCACCCCCAAGTCACACGAACAACAAGGCAACATCCACGGAGGATCTTATCAGGAGGCTCATGGTGCAGTGTCAGCTGAAACTGGAAGGAGGCATACAAACACCTAATGATACAGTGAGTAGACATGAGAGAAAACCTGGGAGCGACACTGTTGCCATTGTGACCCTTTTTGCAAACAATCCACCCACCGACAACCCCAACCTCCCTACTGGGTCATAGACAGCACTGAAGCCCCCCCGTTCGCTATTGTCACACAACTGGGTGGGCTTTAAACGCAGTGCTCTACGCCCTGAGCCCACCCTTTTTTAAGCCTATTAGAGCCTCTGGGTCTAATCACATGTTTCAAAAAAACACACCATTGGAATCCATGCACCTGGCACCCTGTATGTAAATCAGGGGGCCAAACGTATAGATTGGGGGGTGGCGCCTGTGCGGCCCTAATGGATGGGCTGCCACTAGCTCTGGGTATCGGAGTGCTTTTCCCAACCCCTATCTCAGTTCTATAAAACAAATAAAAAAAACACAAAAAGACATATTATCTGCCTGATCACTCACCTTTGAAGGACTGAGTGGGACTTTATGCACCTGGCTGAAAATACACTGTGACTGGCTGTTTGCACCAAATTGGGATCAGAACCTGGGTTAAACAGCGGAACCAATCAGGAGGTCTGCACTACATACATATTCCAGTGCACTGTATATTCAATAACCAATATAAGGATGTAAGTCATCATACAAAAGCCTCATACTTGTGTACATTCAGCACTCAAATGACAGCATCTCTCATGTACACTGCAGCTGCTAAACATAGGAACAGTTGGGCTTTTTTTTTTCAGAAGCCCCTGAACTCTCCTCAGTGTTATCTTAGGCTTCATGTACATTAGCAGCTCCTAAACTGGAGTTTAGGAGCTTTTGGCGCTTTTTTGCCAACGCTCCTAAACTCAACTTCATAAAAGCCTATGGGGTTAATTTAGTAAATGCAAATAGACTGTGCACTTTGCAAAGTTGCACTCTGTCAGTACAGTTGCGCCAAAGCTTAGTAAATGAGGTAAGGCTTCACTTTGCATAGAATACCCAATTATGTGCAAAGAAAATAAAAAAAACTGCATTTTTTCTTGCACATGATTGGATGATGGAAGTCAGCAGAGCTACAGCTCATTTACTAAGCTCTGGGGCAACGGTTCTTGCAGATTTGCCTTTAGTAAATCAACTTGGAAAAATCGTGTTCAGGATAGGAAAGTTTAGACACAGAAAAAAGCAAAATCGCAGCAACATCGCGGCGTGATTTTGCTGCATTTTCCTGTGGCCAGTCAAAGTAGCCAGTGTGTACATGAAGCCTACGTTTGGTTATCTTATGGTGTCAAAAGTTGGTGGTGGCTCATACACTAATCGATCTTAAACACTAAAACCTACAGCACACATTCAATAAATACATTTAGTTTAAATGTTAAGCAAAAAATGCATAGTTAGGTTGCAGACATACAGTAAACTAGAACGAGATTTATCAGAGTCATAGTTGAGCTTCCCTTTATCAATCATATCCTCTCCTTTCTAATCACCATAGTATCCCTCATTTGATACATAAGTAGGCACATGATAGAGAAATCAGGTTTATGATGTTTTCAATATTACATTCTTCAGACATTTTTCTACCAGATATATAGAAGTTTTTTCATAATTATGTTTTTATTGAAGATTTTTCAGCATATAGAAAAAATATTTCCTAAACAATTGGACAAAATATAAATAAGCAAAGGGGTACAGAGTGGAGCAAAGCATGACTGACAATAACAGGCCAAACAGATTTTGTGATTTTTCTGCAATTGGCACAAAACATAATTTAAGATTTGAGAGATTGGGTTCAATAAGGTAGTTCCAGGATTAGGCAAGACTGATCGTCTTCCAAACATGAACTTATGTTATTCATGGGAGGATATCTAGATAGACGGGAGTCAGGTAATGGTGAGGTCAGTTCCATATATAGAGGTATCCCAGGGTTCCCAGATTTTATTTAACTGTGGATTAGTTTTGGTGACGGAGGTTGTAAGATATTCCATTTTACGAATGTCAGTGATAGTATTTTGTGATGGCGCTCTGTGCAGCTAACAATATGTAGAACGGTAATCCTTTGATTGTCTTTTTGAGGCCTGGGTAGTGTAATGGATCCAATGGCAAAGGGGTGTCACCCAAAGTTTGGAGCATAGACATAGACACCGTCCCAAAAAGGTTATATTTGTGCACATTGGCAGAAAATGTGAAAGAGGGATCCTACTGAGGAGCCACATCTCCAATAGAGGGAGGGTAAATTAGAGTTATGCTTATGTAGTATTTCAGGAGTTCAATACCAGAACATGAGCACCTTAACAGCAGTCTCTCTCTGCGTCACACATCTAGAGGAGCTTAAGACAGATGTCCAGATCTGTTTTCCAGCAAGGGAGAGGGATTGGCTTCTGTAGAATATGAGACCATTTCTGCATATATGTATGGGAGATGTCAGATAGGGAGATGGCCTCATGCAAAAGTTTATAGATTGTGGAAATTAAAGGAAGTTGGTATGGCCCCTGAGCACAGGCTAATTCAAATTCGTATTATGTAAGGGATGGGGATAAGGAGGAGAAAAAATGTTTAACTTGAAGATATGAGTAATGCAGTTGATCAGGAATGTGATGTTTGCCCCGTATGTCCTCAAAGGACAAGAATCTATGGGTGATAGAGTGTACAAAATGGCGAAATTGAAATAAAGGGGCCTGAAACCACGAAGCCATATGTCTAATGGACATGCTGTGGTGCCGGGTATATGGGGGAGACATGAGGACCTCCAAAGATGACAGCTAAGGTCTCTTCCCACTCTCCGCAATTTAGCACAGAAGAATCGACTCTGTGGTAACATAAAGTCAAAGCCGGTTGAAGAACAAGGAAGAAAAAATAAGAATGTCAACATCCCATGGGATAAGAACAGGTATAGTAACAGTAGCAGTAGCCAGGACCCTACATGGATAGGGGATTATGTCCAGAGGTCAGGCAATTCATGGGAAGATAAAAAAAAAAAAAAACTCACAAGCCAGACCATATGAAAGAAGCATTGCAGACATCATGTAATCGACCATGCCCTTCAGGGTGGTTGTTTGGAGGAGCGTCGGCGTTGAGGAGTGGTGAAGGATTTCTTTGGTTTTCCCCTAGCCGGGGTCCAGATCTGAGATTGTATAGTTAGCGGACATGGAGTGGTAGGAAGAGGGAGGAGGTCTTCCTCTGGAAGTGGTGGCAGACCCTGATTTCTGGGGAAAGCTTCACCTTCATATAAATCTTGAAGGACATGTTGGGTGCCATTTTTTGTAACACCAAGTGGAAAGGAAAACCCAAGAAATAGGCTACCTCGTGGGTTTGCAGATGAGAAGTGATTGGTTTTAGGCTGCGCCTCTTTGCTAGGTGATAGGTCACTGAAGATCTGTATCTTGTACCCTGTAAAGTCCAATTGAGATCTATTGTGGATGGCCAAGGTAAGGGCCTCCTTGCTGCCACAATAGTGGAAGCGTACGATTATATCCGTGGGTCTGGCACCAAAAGGTATTTTGGGTGCCAGGGAATGATGGGCCCTGTCCAGCCGCTAGTCAATACCTACTATATCAGGTGCTAATGCATTGAATAGGCCCAACAGGTAAGGGTGCAAGTTGTTATCACTTACAGTTTCTGGGACCCCTCTGATTCTGAGGTTTTGACACCTTTCCCTGTTCTCCAGATCCTCCTGCTGTAGCTGTATTTGGGAGACAATATGTTTGAGAGCAACGTTCTCCTCCTCTAACACATGGACATATTGGACAAGGTCATCGAAATTTAGTCTCTAGGGTGTTTGTGCATTCCCCCAGTTTGTCAATTTCCCCCTTCAGTTCCTGTGATACTTTCCCAACTGCCTGGGATATAGTATATGTTAACTGCTGCAAAAGAGCCTGTAGTTTCTCATCCAGGAGCTCAGGGGTTAAAACAGTGAGGGATAAGAGTGGGGCGGATAGCGAACCCACAGCAAGTCCTTCGGTTTGGGATGCCTGCTCCAGGAAGTCCCCTAGGTGGTTCACCCTGGTGTACTCAAGGCTGGGGATGAGGGCCGAGTCAGATATCTTTCCATAGTGGAGATAGGCTGTGGCTCATGGGACGGTGGATCAGTGTTTTTTTGCTACCCAGTTATCACCATGGGATGCCTGGGATGTTTGCCGATCGGCTGTGCTTACCCCCGGAGCTATTGATGCAACATAACATAACAAGCATGTTATACTTACCTGCACTGTTGCAGTGGATTTGCACAGAGCAGCCTGGATCCTCCTCTTCTCGGATCCCTCTTCTGCTTTCCTGGCCCCTCCCTCCTATCGAGTGCCCCCTCAGCCAGCAGCTTTCTATGGGGGCACCCGAGCTAAGTCAGAGCTCCGTGTATCCATTCAGACACGGAGCCCCAACCTGGCTCCGCCCCCTCTCTCCCCTGATTGGCTGAAAGTCTTTAATTGGAGCCAATGGCACCGCTGCTGTGTTTCAGCCAATCAGGAGGCGTGTCCCGGACGGCTTAGATATTCGTGGACATTGCTGGAGAGAGAAGGGACTCAGGTAAGTAATTGGGGGGTGCTGGGAAGGCTGCTACACACAGAAGGTTTTTTTTATCTTAATGCAAAGAATGCATTAAGATAAAAACAACTTCTGCCTTTACAACTCCTTTAACCTCTTCAGCCCAGGAAAGAATTTACCCCCTTAATGACCAGGCTATTTTTTGCAATACGGCACTGTGCTGCTTTAACTGACAATTGCGCGGTCATGCTATATTGTACACAAACGATGTCCTTTTTTCCCACAAATAGGGCTTTTTTTTGGTCGTGTTTGAGCACCTCTGCGGTTTTTATTTTTTGCGCTATAAACAAAAAAAGAGTGATAATTTTGAAAAAAAAAACAATATTTTTTTACTTTTACAAAAATTTTTAAAAAATAATTTCTTCATCAGTTTAGGCCAATATGTCTTCTATAGAGAAAGAGATAGTGATTTATCGAGCAAGAATTCCAATTTTTAATGTGTGATACATATTGTTTATTCAGTTTTTATTAATTTTTCACTGTTATTATATTTTTATTATGTATTATTTATCAATTTGTGAATTGGTAGCATCTCCTTGCACATCTCACATTTGCATATTTATATTTTTACACCAGTATTATTCATTGGTAGTGCATCCACACCTTTAATTTTTATCAACATGTATTCTGCTACATATTTTTGGTTAAAAAAAATGTCAATAAGCATATATTGATTGGTTTGCGCAAAAGTTATAGCGTCTACAAAATAAGGGATAGATTTGTGGCATTTTAATTTCATTAATTTTTTTTTACTAGTAGCGCCGGTGATTTAGCAGGACTGCGACATTGTGGCGGACAGATTTGACACTTTTTTTTGGGACCAGTGACATTAATACAGCAATCAGTGCTAAAAATATCCACTGATCACTGTATAAATGGCACTGGCAGGGTAGGGGTTAACACTAGGGAGCGATCAAGGGGTTAAGTGTTCCCTAGGGAGGTGTTTCTATCTGTGGGGGGAGTGTACTGACAGGGAGTTGAGAGAGATCACTTTTCCTGATCACTAGGAACAGACAATCTCTCTCTACTCCCCTGTCAGAACTGGGATCTGTTTGTTTACATTGACAGATCCCCGTTCTGGCTCTCTGTGGAGCGATCGCGGGTGGCCATTAGCCATGCACATCGGCTCTGGCTACACACCGCGGGCAAGCGCCTGCTATTGCTCTTAAAGCGACAGGTACGGCGATTTGAGCAGCCGTGCCAACCTGCCACAGTATAATGATGGCGGCTGCTCGGCAAGCGGTTAATTAACACTATTTTAACAGTAAGCTAAGGTAATGATGCACAAAGAACAAGCAGTGAGCAGCCTGAGATCTCATGCATACTAGGCATAAAAAATGCTGATTGCGATAGGGGGCACAGTACAGAGCTGATAGCTGTGTAATCTGACACCTGAGTGAAGGGAATGCGTGCTTCCCCTAACTGGGAAGCATGCACATCTGAAGCTGTCAATCACCTCCTGTGTGCCAGAAGGGAAGGTAGGCCACCATATCATAAATATGCATCTTTCTGATATGGGGTGACAGTGCTTTGCCCCTCCCACAGTTTCCAGTCTCCAATTTATCCTGTCAAATGCCTTCTTCATGGAAAAAATAAGGTGCTGTGTAAATGCACATCACTAATGAATATTCCACTGATTAAACAAGAAATAGCCTTAAAAAAAAAAATCAGCCAGCAACGATTAGAAAATACTGTATGTCATTTGAAGATACACATGTAGCCATTTAGTAGTGAACTGCATATGGACTCAGGGACAGGCTGTGAAAAAAATAGCGGAGAGCGCATGTGCAGCGGCTCCAAGATGGCGACGTGAGCCAGGAGCTGCATGCTGCCCGTCCCATCGGCACACCTAGCACCTTGCCACGATGCCCGGGAAGTTCAGTAGCAGAGGCATCCAGCACCGGAGGCACCCCCCCCCCCACATGTCTGGATGATTGACTCGCTGCAAATTTGCTTCATCTGCAGGGCAGGCTGATTTCAAGATGGCGGCAACAGCACAGCCACATGCAGCAGGAGCAGAGGGACACACTGAACACAGGCAAGTCCTGGCTCCAGCAACACTCACTTGCACTCCTATGATACATGCCTCCACTGAGTCTCTGATCGGGCAAACCATGGAGAACTTCCTAATCTCCCCTTTGAGTCCTTCCTCAGCCCGCCCCGTGGAGACCCCTCCCCATGAATCCCAGGCCATGATCCACTCCTCAATACAACAGATCTCTTCCTTAAACTGTCAGATTTGCTGGAAAAATGCCTAGCACAAAGAGCAGCTAAAATTACTGGGGATATCAGGGCTGACTTCCAAAATCTGTGAGCCAGAATGGAGGCCATAGAACACAAATTAGACATTACTGTTTCCAGGGCAAACCAGATCTCAGACCACATCCAGGTACTAGGTCCGTGCCTAGTGTGCAAGCCGTCTCAGAGCTCAGGTTTCTGTCATTACTATCTTGTATAAAAGTCCATTGGTCTTGCACTCATTTTGACCTAATTTATGTCACAGATCAGTAGTAAAGCAACTCAGCTATCACTTTTGGTGCTGTGAGCTTGTTGTCTCTCCTTTCTTAAAGTGATACTAAAGTCTTGTTGTTTTTTTTTTTGTTAAAAATAAACATGTTTTACTTGCCTGCTCTGTGCAGTGGTTTTGCACAGAGCAGCCCAGATCCTCCTTTTCTCGGGTCCCTCTTTGGCTCTCCTGTCCCCTCCCTCCTGTTGAGTACCCCCACAGCAAGCAACTTGCTATGGGGGCACACAAGCCCATTCAGACACGGGGCCTCTACCTGGCCCCGCCCCCTATATATGCTCATTGGCTCACGTACTTTGATTGACAGCAGCATAAGCCAATGGCACTTCGCTGCTGTCTCAGGCAATGAGGAGGGAGAGTCACAGGCAGCCGAGTTTCTCCTGCAACATTGCTGGATCGAGATGGGCTCAGGTAAGAATTGGGGGGGGGAGCTGAGGGGGGTTGCTGCACACAGAAGTCTTTTCTCTTAAGGCATGGAATGGATTAAAGGTGAAATCCAGACAAATCTTGTTTGGGGAGCTCTGAAA
>BLSH010385466.1:16453-31439 GCA_018402905.1 Glandirana rugosa | reverse complement strand
TTGGGGGCCATTCAACTGGCCCACGACGACCCACGACGACCAATCCACTTTCCAGGAAACTGTGCACCACCACATTATGGGTGTCAGGTCCGAGCATTCCTAGATGAACAGATTCCTGGAAAGTGGATTGGTCGTTGTGGGCCAGTTGAATGGCCCCCAAGGTCTCCCGATCTGACCCCCTTAGACTTTTATCTTTGTTTTTTTTATTTTATTTTAGTTGCATGCGATTGGGTATGAAACTTCACCGTATTCATTAAGGTAAATTACCTTGCGAGTTTCAACTTCCCTTTCAAACAGCCTATTTGCCTTTGGTAAATCAACCCCCTCGCTTCTGTTTAGAGTTTGCAAATACACTGTACTGTATATGTGCACCTGGGAAAAGCCATCTTTGGTCATTTCATATACAAGCTCTGCTTCTAGCTTTGTAGTACTACTCAGTACTACTCAGCAGGGGCATTGCTAGGTGGGCAAAAGACCAGGGGCTTCAGCCCAAAGAAAAGTGGTTTAAACTAAATAATGGGCGTGACTTAAAGGGGTGTGGCTTAAAGGTGTTGTGGTTCGAGTCTGAAATGAACGCAGGATGGAGGAAGAAAGAAAGAAAGAAATAGGGAGGGAAGGAGAGAGAAGGAAGGAAAGAAAGAGGGACGGAGGGACAGCAGGCCCAGATCCTATGCTACAATAGCAATATGTTTATTCCAGAAAGTTTAACAATCAGCAGATAAAGATACTCCAAATACCTGGTGTTAGCACTTCAGTCATCCCAGCACCATGGTTTATATGGTGTCAGGATGATTGAAGTGCATTATTTCTATTATTACATTGTAATATAAAATGAAATAGTTCAACTCACCATAATGCAAAATCAGTGAGAGCCCTGTGTGTGTCACTGGCCACGTCGCCTACCACCATTTGCAGATTGTCACTTGCCACATCGCCTGCCACCATTTGCGGATTGTCACTTGCCACTTCGCCTGCCACCATTTGCGGATTGTCACTTACCACGTCTCCTGCCACCATTTGCATATTGTCACTTGCCACATGGCCTGCCACCATTTTCAGATTGTTACTTGCCATGTCGCCTGCCACCATTTGCGGATTGTCACTTGCCATGTTGCCTGCCACAAGATTCAGATGATCGATTGCCATGTCGCCTGCCACCAGATGCGGATGATCGATTGTCACGTCACCTGCCACCAGATGCGGATGAGCAATTGTCACATCGCCTGCCAACAGATGCAGATGATTGATTATCATGCTAGCCAGTGGCAAATTACTGCATTGATGGCAGCATTGGTCCATTTAGCACAGAGGCAGGTGCAGTCAGTTCTGAGTGAAAGCAGGAGAACGGTGTTATGGGGCGGGCAGTGAGAGATGATGTCATCTCTCTGCTCCTCGCCACACCTCTGACACTGCAGAGTTTTGGCTGTGATGGCGGAACAGCAGTAATGTGGGGTGGGCAGAGAGATGTCATCTCTGCTTGTCCGCCCATTCGCTTCTTTCATCCACCCGCCCGTGGGTCTGACATCCTCCCGCCCACGGCTGATATCCAGCTCGTCCATGGCTCTGACATCCCCCCGCGGCTCTATCATCCAGCTCATCCACAGCTCTGACATCCAGTCCGCCTGTGGCTCTGACATTCAGCCTGTCTGTGGCTCTGACATCCAGTCCTCCTGCGGCTCTGACATCCCCCCGCAGCTCTGACATGCAGCCCGCCTGCAGTTTTGACATCCAGCCCGCCCATGGCTCTGACATACATCCCGCCCGTGGCCCTGACATCCAGCCTGTTCGCGGCTCTGACATGCAGCCCCCCATGGCTGTGACATGCAGCCTGCCCGCTGCTCTCACATCCAGCCTGCGGTAAGAGAGTCTGGCTATGGGCCCCAGATTCGGGGCTATAGCCCCAGAAGCCACCACCTAGCGATGCCCCTGCTACTCAGATAATCTACTTTGAATTACCTGACATTATTATACAATATTATTATTAATATACAGGATTTATATAGCGCCAACAGCCGGGTCAAGTGATACGAGAGGGTAATAACTGTGGGGGATGAGCTGATGAAGAAAATAAAAGTGTAGTTGTTAGGTGGAGGCAGGATAGGCTTCACTGAAGAGAAGAGTTTTCAGGGATCACCTAAAAGTGGATAAATTTGGAGACAGTTTGGCAGTTTGGGGTAGGGAATTCCGGTGGATGGGAGAGGCTTGGGAGAAGTCCTGGAGGCGAATATGGGAGGAGGTGATGAGGGAACTAGAGAGCAGGAGGTCTTGGGAGGAATGAAGAGGACGATAAGGTTGCTATTTTGAGACTAAGTCAGTGATGTAGCTGGGGGCAGAGTTGTGGATGGCTTTGTAACTTATTGTGAGTATTTTGAATTTAATTTGTTGGGTGAGTGGCAGCCAGTGGAGGGGTTGGCATAGAGGGGTAGCAGATGCTGAGTGGTTTGTAAGATGGATGAGCCTGGCAGCGGCATTCATAATGGACTGAAGGGGGGATTGTCTGTTTAAAGGTAAGCCAATGAGGAGAGAGTTTCAGTAGTCAAGGTGAGAGATAACAGGGAGTGAATCAGGAGCTTTGTGGTTTCATTGGTTAGGAAGGAACGTAGTTTAGGGATGTTGCGGAGGTTGAGGCAGCAAGTTTTGGAAAGTGATTGGATGTGGGGCCAAAAGGAGAGTTTGGAGTCCAGGATACCACCTAGCACCCTCAAATGCGGGTATGAGTGGATGGTTGTGCCATTGCTCTTGACAGAGAAGTCAGGGGAAGAGGCACATGGGGGAGGACATATTATGAGCTCGGTTTTGGACAAGTTGAGTTTGAGGAAGTGGTGTGACATTCAGACAGATTTGTCTGTTAGTAAGTTAGTGATGAGGAGACTGATGCAGTGAGCTGAGGGGTGGAGAGGTAGATTTGAGTGTTGCCAGCATAGAAATTATATTGAAACCGTAGGAGGCTATGAGCTGACCCAGGGAAGAGGTGTAGATTGAAAATAAGAGAGGCCCAAGAACAGAACCTTGGGTGACCCCGACAGAGAAGGGAAGTGGAGAGGAGGAAGTAGAATTGTAAGAGACACTGAAGGTACATTGGGATAGGTAGGATGAGAGCCACCAAAGAGCACAGTTACGGAGACTGAGGGAGTAAAGTTTTTTGAGGAGGAGGGGGTGGTTAACTGTATTAAAGGCAGCCGAAAGGTCCAGAAGCAGGAGTACAGAATAACGTCCATTTATTTTTGCGGTTAGTAGGTAATTTGTGAGTTTTAGAAGAGCAGTTTCTGTGGAGTGTTGAAGGCGAAATCCAGATTGAAGGGGATCAAGAAGGTTATTCTTAATGAGGTGGTCGCTCAGTTGGTTGTAGACAAGGCATTCAAGGAGTTTAGAGGAAAAGGGGAGCAAGGAGATTGGGCATAGATTGTTAAGATTAGTAGGGTCCAAAGTTGGCTTTTTAAGTATGGGGGTGGCCAAAGCATATTTTAGAGCATTGGGGAAGATGCCAGAAGTGAGGGAGAGATTGAAGATGTGAGTTAGAGAGTGTAGGATAGACTCGGAGGGTGACTGTAATAATTGAGAAGGAATAGGGTCTAGGGGACAGGTGGTTAGGTGGGCATTAGAAAGCAACTTCATCTATAGTAGCAGGTTTGAATAAGGGGAGTGTAAGTTGTACTTGTTAATGTGGGGTCACACTCACAAATCTGTCTATCTCCTCCTGTGCAATTAGCATGAACATTAGATTGGACAGAGTAATTGCTGGTGCATTCAAGTGATTGGAAGTGATATTACAGTATCTTTTAATGATAAAGTGAATAGTTAAAAAATGTATACGAATGCAGCTGGCATATATGTAGAATGCCAATGTTAACCTCTTGCTCCTTTTAGCTTCCTGGCTGTTTTACTGATGAGATGGTTTCAATAATGTCACAGACCCAGAACTAATATCAGTGGCTTCATATTTGTTACATACTTTGTGACTCAAAGGGGTTGATTTACTAAAGGCAAATAGACTGCACTCTGCAATAGACAAGTGTGGTTCATTCTGTTCCAAATTGGAATTCGGACAAATTTTATGTTATTTGGAAATTCGGATGTATCCGAATTACAATAGTAACGAATTTAAACAAATTCAAAATAATGAATCAAAATTTCAGACAAAATTTGAACAGTTTTCAAATCCAATTCGAATGGTTTTCAAATTGAATTAGGATTTACAAAGAGAATAAAATAGAATAGAATATAAAGAAATATAATAGAAAATAATATAATAAAATAGAAAAGAATAAAATAGAAAATAAAAGAATAGAATATAATAGAGTAAAACAGAACAGAATACAAAATAAAAAAGATAGAATAGAAAAAAATTGAATAAAAAAGGGATAGAATAGAAAATAAAAGCATAGCGTAAAACAGAACAAAATAGAATAGAAAATAAAAGAACAGAATAAAATAGAATAGAAAATAGCGGAATAGAATAGAAAATAATAGAATAGAATAAACAATAAAAAAGAATAAAATAGAATTGAATAAAATAATATAACCGTTTTCCAAAATTTGAATTTCAAACAGAATAAATTTGAATAGAATATAATAGAAAAGAAAAGAATAGAAAATAGAAATATAGAATAGAAAAAACAACAGAATAGTATGGAAAATAAAGAATATAACCATTTTCCAAAATTCTAATTTTGAATAGAATACATTTTATTCCAAATGGAATTAGATTCAAATATGAATCAAATTTAAATACAATTTCAATAGAATTTGAAAAATTTGAGTCGATTCAAATTCGAATAAACAAAATTAATTCCAAAAACGAATTAAACAAATGAAACGCATTCAACTAAACAAATTTAACTAAACTAATCTATGTAAATAACGAATTGAAACGAAACAGATTTTCTCATTTTGCACATGTCTACACTGCAAGTCCAGTTTCTCCAGAATGTGAATGAAGTAAAATTTCAATTTGTAAAGAATACCCAATTATGTGCAAGAAAAATTAAAAAAACAGCATTTTTGCTTGCATGTGATTGGATAGTGGAAGTCTTCAGAGCTTCTGCTCATTTACTAAGCTCTGGAGCAACGTTACTTTGCAAAGATCACACTATATTTGCCTTTAGAAAATCGACCCCATAGTATTAAAGCCCGAGACACTAGGCAACTTGCACTTTAAAAGGAGATCAGAGATGGCAGCCTTCATATTCTTTTAAGTGCAGGTTTGTTTTAAGCACAGATGCCATTCACATTTGCAGTTATACAGATGACCACTATTTATTTTGTTTTATTTCATTTCAGGTACTTATATAGTGCCGTCAATTTACGGACGCTTTAAATATACATTGTACATTCACATCCGTCCCTACCCTCAAGGAGCTTACAATCTAAGGTCCCTAACTCACATTCATACATACACATACCAGGGCCAATTTAGGCAGAATCCCATTAACCTATCAGCATGTCTTTGGAGTGTGGGAGGAAACCGGAGTACCCGGAGAAAACGCATGCAGGCACAGGGAGAACATGCAAACTCCAGGAAGGTAGTGTCATGGCTGGGATTCGAACCAGCAACCCTTTTACTGCTAGGTGAAAATGCTATCCACTACACCACTGTGACCACTAGAAAGACTATTTACAAATCTGTATGTGAACATTAAGATAGCTTTCAGGTAATTTTTTCAATAATAATTAGGAATTCATTGTTGTGACACAAATGCTATTTTACATGAAAGCTGAAATCAACAAATGCCCAGAGACTGGTGCTCTGGTAGTCAAGAAAATACAAGCACATTGGAATGCACCTAATATACATAAGAGGGACTTATGCAGTTCGAAGCATTAGAAGTGCCTCTGCTAACTTTTTTGAAAGGTACAGCCTCTAACTGTCACCCTGAATCTTTTATTCACTATATTGTGAGTCAATAAATGGGAATAAACATGCACCCAGTAAGATGTGAAAAATTTGGAGGCTGTACCTTTGAAAACAAGTCAGCCATGGTACCTCCTATGTTTCCGTCCCCACTGGTTGCCTTACGAGGATCTTTCAACATTCCCATATTTTTCCAATTTCAATGAAAAAGACAGCATCATGGATATCTCAAGGACTCCAGTGAGGTGATGCCTTTTACAGCTCTTAAGGACTCCGGTGATGACATATTATCTTACATTTCTTAATGACCTTGTTGGGAAGGTATCACCTTACATCTCTGAATGATTCCAGTGGGGAAATATCTCCTTACATCTCTTAAGGACTCCACTGGGGCATACAGTACCTAATTAGATGTATAAATCACACCAATGGGGATATCTCACAGTAAATCTCTCATGAACTCCAGTAGTGACATATCGTCATACATCTCTAAAGGACTTCAGAAGTAACATATCTCTTAAGAACTCCAGTGAGTAGATATCTCTTTATCTCTCTCAAAGACTTCATTGGGGACATTTATCCTTGCATCTCTCAATGACTCCAGTTGAGATATCTACTTACATCTCTCAAGGGCTACAGTGAGGAGATCTGTCCTCAGATCTCTCAGGGACTCCAGTTGAGATATTTCCATACATCTCTCAATAACTCTGGTAGGGATATATCTTCTTACAGCTCTCAGAGATTCCACGGGAGATACCTTTTTATCTCTCTCAAGGACTCCAGTAGTGATACTTCAGTGGTTAGATATCTCCATACATCTCCTTAAGAACTCCAGTGGGGAGATATCTTATTATTGGTGCAAAAGAGCCCAGACCACTGTATTTTATTGTTAAACTATAATCCAACATTACATCATAACAAGCTCTTTTAAAGCAGGTTAACCCAGAGATACAGTATCTCCACAAGTATTCCCAGTGCAGTCTGTTTTAAGTTTTCTAAAAAGATTTTACAATTCAAGGGGCAGTAATTGTTTAAATGTTTGAAGGGTAATTCCCCTTTTGTGAAAAAAATCATAAAATAGCAAATAAAAAAATAATATTGCATATACAATTGCTACACCAGCCATATTATCATGGAATGTTGCATTGTTTAGAGCAGGGCTCAAAATTTCAAGTCCTGAGCTACTAGCCAGGCCTTAAGGGTAACTCGCCACCAGTTGTTCCACCTATCGCCATAACCTACCCCGCACCTAATTCCACCCCTAAACATGCCCTCATAAACTATGTCATGAAATTACACTCAAATGTTTTATGCAGAATTAAGTTACAAAAATAAATATTAACAACTTTATCAGTGCCCATCAATGCAGCCTCACCTGTGCCCATCAATGCAGCCTCACCTGTGCCCAACAATGCAGCCTCCCCTGTGCCCAACAATGCAGCCTCACTTGTGACCAACAATACAGCCTCACCTGTGTCCATCAATGCAGACTCGCCTGTGTCCATCAGTGCCGCTTCACCTGTGCCCATCAATGCAGCCTCGCCTGTGCTCAACAATGCAGCCTCACCTATGTCCATCAATGCAGCCTCTGCTGTGTCCATCAATGCAGCCTCACCTGTGTCCGTCAATGCCGCTTCACCTGAGCCCAACAATGCAGCCTTACCTGTGTCCAACAATGCAACCTCACCTGTGTCCAACAATGCAACCTCACCTGTGTCCAACAATGAAGCCTCACCTGTGTCCATCAATGCATCCTCACTGCACATCAATGCAGCCTCACCTGTGTCCATCAATGCAGCCTCACTGCACATCAATGCAGCCTCACCTGTGTCCATCAATGCAGCCTCACTGCACATCAATGCAGCCCATGGCCACCCACTTAGCCTCTTTGTGGCTGCCCATTCAGTTCATTGCATGACTGGGGTCAGCTGACTGAGCGCAGTGATGGGGAGAAGCTGCAGGAGGCTGTGATCGATGTGTAAAGAGACCGCATCTCCTAACCAGAGACACATGGAGCGGAGGGAGCCGAGAGAGACATGGAGCAATGCAGGGGGAACAAAGTGGACACTGACAGTAAGTATCACTGATCCAGGCACCCAGCAATGACACTGAACTTAGTCCCTACCACCACCACTGGTTTCAACCCACAGCACTGCCAGCCATCTCATCCCCCCAGCATTGCCACTCAACCCATCCCCCCAGCACTGCCACTCAACCCACCTCCCTTCAGCAATGCCACTCATCCCATCCCCCTTAGCTCTGCCACTTATCCCCTCCCACTCAGCACTGCCACTCAACCTTTCCCCCCCCAGCACTGTCACTCATACCACCCCCACTGCCACTCATCTCATCTCCCCGCCAGGACCCCACCTCACCAAGAAATAACAGAGGGAATAAAAAGTGAGAATACATGGAAGAGAGAGGAAAATAGGAGGGGGAACAAAGAAAAAGGGAGAGAAAAAATAGGAGACAGAACAAAAAGGACAGATAGAGAGAAAGAGATGGGGAAAAAAAACAAGAAATTATGATAGAAAGAGATAAAAGAGAAAGAAAGGAGAACAAAGAGAAAGAGCGGCACATTGTAAAATCATAAAGGGTTTTAATACTGTACGAGTGGAAGGGACTCAGGGAGCGCTAAATGCCCACGGGTTAGGGGAGCAAATTACCTGATTTGCCTTGGGTGCTGACAACCCAGGCTACAAAAATAATTTTACTGTTAGGGGTCCCCACAACTTGGGAAATTTTATCAAGGGGTCACGGCACTAGAGAGGTTGAGAACCACTGTTCTAAGACCTCTCTAAATGCTGAGCATATAATACAAGAAATAGCATGGAAAAAAAACACATGTAAAAGCATAAAAATGTGAATTGAAAAAAATACATGAAAACAGAAGTACATAGATGTGAAGCTAGCCCCAAACAAGACCTTTACCCAAATATTAAACATACCATGCTTCTCTCCTTTCCCCAGCCTGTTAAGAAAAGACAGCTTTTTTTTAGGGAGAGCATACCTATTTTTTGGGAACCCACATCTTTATCCCTCACATAGAAATTGATGAAGCCCATCCCCCTCCCCACAGCTTCCCAGAATAACATCACCTTCCAGGAGGCTGTAGGACCCGTCTCAAACCTGGGTATGCCTCACGCATGTGCATGAGCTAGCTGTGAGTCATCAGGAAATGACAGCCAGCTCCTGAAACATGATGGGGGAATAGAGAACCTGCAACCTGGAGAAGAGTCAACTGCATGGAAGACAGTGTTGGACTGCATGGACATGCAAGCGTGTTTCTTAATAGTCATCAGCTACACTACGTGCAGATGCTGACTTTTAATTTCCTGAAACGCTGGTAAAGTTCTTTGTTTACTAGTTATCCTATTTCCCCCATGACAGCATGCTAACATCTATCAAATACATTGCATCATGAGGGGTCTGCTCCAATAAGTCTTTCATCATTTTTAGCAGTGAGCAGTATGCCCCTGAGCTGTGTTCATGCTCTCACATATTTGCTATGTTATTAATCAGATCAGTTATCTCCGAGCATCTCAGCTTACACTACAGTACCTTGATACCGTGTAACAAATCCCACTTAGTAGCAGCCATGCACATCAGAAGACTTGAATACCTTTGCCAACATTCCATCACAGAGGTGGCTATGTGATTGCTTCTTATTTGTAAGCATCTGAAAAGCCTCTTTGTGCTAAATAAATGTAGTATATTATTACAGGCTCCAACCCGCTTTGATACATTTTAGCACTGGATATGTACACATCTGTGGCAGGGGAATTTTTGCATGTAAGTAAAATATCCCATTTGCTGCAAAAATCTTCCATCTATTGCTCTGATGTGTGTTATAAACACGTCTGCTAAAAGAGTTCAACAGCCCTAGGAAAATGTTTAATGCAATAACCATAAGGCACATCAAACTGTTGCATCTCAGTGGGGATTGGGAATGATGCCACATCCACATTCTTTTCTGTGGATAAAAGCATGAAAGCATTTGGCTCTAATTAAAGGTAAATGTGGCCCCTAATTTAGTTGCAGTTGTTCCTTTTACTGATGAGGAAATATATGCAGTCAGCTAAATGTGTAGTGTTTTCCTGTTTTCGCCAGATATATATCTCACACGCAGAAATAGTATGAGATGAGTATACGACTATATATAGCCGAAAGTCCTGATATCTACACTGATTAGTAGATTTTACTTTTTAAAAGGAGATGATTATATATTGTATATCATTCATATGTTTTATATACAGGTGCTGGTTATATAATTAGAATATCATCAAAAAGTTTATTTATTTCACTAATTCCATTCAAAAATTGAAATGTGTATATTATATTCATTCATTACATACAGATTCATATATTTCAAATGCTTATTTCTTTTAATTTTGCTGATTAGAACTGACGACTAAAAATCCCAAATTCAGTATCTCAGAAAATTAGAATATTGTGAAAAGGTTCAATATTGAAGACATCTGGTGCCACACTCTGATCAGCTATTTAACTCAGAACACCTGCAAAGGCCTTTAAATGGTCTCTCAGTCTACTTCTGTAGGCTACACAATCATGGGGAAGACTGCTGACTTGACAGTTGTCCAAAAGATGACCATTGACACCTTGCACGAGGAGGGCAAGACACAAAAGGTCATTACAAAAGAGGCTGGGCGTTCACAGAGCTCTGTGTCCAAGCACATTAATAGAGAGGCAAAGGGAAGGAAAAGATGTGGTAGAAAAAAGTGTACAAGCAATAGGGATAACCACACCCTGGAGAGGATTGTGAAACAAAACCCATTCAAAAATGTGGGGGAGATCCACAAAGAGTGGCCTGCAGCTGGAGTCAGTGCTTCAAGAACCACTACACACAGACGCATGCAAGACATGGGTTTCGGCTGTCGCATTCCTTGTGTCAAGCCACTCTTGAACAACAGACAGCGTCAGAAGCGTCTCGCCGGGGATAAAGACAAAAAGGACTGCACTGCTGCTGAGTGGTCCAAAGTTATGTTCTCTGATGAAAGTACATTTTGCATTTCCGTTGGAAATCAGGGTCCCAGGGTCTGGAGGAAGAGTGGAGAGGCACACAATCCAAGTTGCTTGAGGTCCAGTGTAAAGTTTCCACAGTCAGGGATGGTTTGGGGTGCCATGTCATCTGCTAGTGTTGGTCCACTGTGTTTTCTGAGGTCCAAGGTCAACGCAGCCGTATACCAGGAAGTTTTAGAGCACTTCATGCTTCCTGCTGCTGACCAACTTTATGGAGATGCAGATTTCATTTTCCAACAGGACTTGGCACCTGCACACAGTGCCAAAGCTACCAGTACCTGGTTTAAGGACCATGGTATCCCTGTTCTTAATTGGCCAGCAAACTCGCCTGATCTATGGGGTATTGTGAAGAGGAAGATGTAATATGCCAGACCCAACAATGCAGAAGAGCTGAAGGCCACTATAAGAGCAACCTGGGCTCTCAGAACACCTGAGCAGTCCCACAGACTGATCGACTCCATGCCAAGCCACATTGCTGCAGTAATTCAGGCAAAAGGAGCCCCACCTTAGTATTGAGTGCTGTACATCCTCATACTTTTCATGTTCACACTTTTCAGTTGGCCAAGCTTTCTAAAAATCCTTTCTTTTGTATTGGTCTTAAGTAATATTCTAATTTTCTGAGATACTGAATTTGGGATTTTCCTTAGTTGTCAGTTATAATCATCACAATTAAAAGAAATAAACATTTAAAATATATCAGTCTGTGTGTAATTTTATAAATGGAATTAGTGAAATAAATCAACTTTTTGATGATATTCTAATTATATGACCAGCACCTGTACAATATATATATTGTATTACAGTTTATATTGTATTTACAGTTGTGCTCATAAACTACCTGACCGTGGTTTGGTTTCAACAGAACCCTTCATTTTGCACTTCTTGATTAGAGTTTGAAAACGGCTGGTTGGCATTCTCAATTCCTTGGATATCTTTATATAGCCCTTTCCTGTTTTATACAGTTTAGCTACTTTTTCCCGCAGATCCTTTAACAATTCTTTTGCTTTCCCCGTGACTCAGAATCCAGGAATCTCAGTGGAGCACTGGATGAAAGATGCAAGGGTCTGTCAGGAGTCCAGAAACTCATTGACCTTTTTACACACACACACACACACTAATTACAGGTAAACAGATCACAGGTGAGGATGGTTACCTTTAATAGCCATTCAGACACCTTTGTGTCAACTTGTGTGCATATCATCAGGCCAAAATCACCAGGGTATGTAAACTTTTGATCAGGGTCATTTGGGTAGTTTCTGTTGTCATTATGATTTAAAAAGAGTAAACACAGTTGATAACCATGAGTGAAAGAAAGGTTTTTGTCTTATCATTCATATTCTCTGAAAAATGGCCAAGAAATCATATCATACATTCTGCCAGGGTATGTAAACTTATGAGCACAACTGTATATATATATACACATCTCTAGTGGTGGGGTGCGTTGGAGAAGTAAATAAATATTTCAATAATTGGTAACATAAAACTGTGTATTTTCACGCATTTCACAAACCTATCAATTGAAAGTTCTGTGTGAGTGATGCTTGTGAACCAGTAATGCCTAAAGTTGGAACCAAACTGTATTGGAGCACCACAAAAAACGAAAAAACATTTTTATTATTTAAAGCAAACTCACCCATCCATCCATTTCCCCATGCTTTATTTTGTTGAGAAATCACTTTGAAAAACATCCCCCAGCATTTCTACCTGCGGCCATCTTAAGTAAGGGCAGATGATTCATGTAGCTTTTACTTCCTGGAATTCAACTGCCCTTAGCTCAGGCATGCAGGTCAGATTAGGTAACAGAAATGACATTCCATCAGCTGCCCATGCATCCACTGCTACCAGGTTTGCTAATCTGACAGAACACCTGCAGTCAGAAGAAGGCGGCAGCGGACATCTTACTACCCCGAGTGTCGGCTTGAATTTAAGTGTAATTTTAGCAATAAAGTGAGTGTATATAAATAACTATAGTATGTTCACATGTGTGATGCTGTTTTGATGTTACATTTTGAAAGAAGCTGGACGACAGCAGTAGGAAGGTGGCGGAGGCCATGTTGGTACACTGCTCAGTGCTAAACCTTTAGGCTTTCAAAATGAAACATGCAAACAGCATCACAGATGTCAACACACTATATTTATGTATAAACTGACTATTGCTAAAATTACTCTTAAGTTCGAGACATAGCTGGGTGTAGTAAGATGTCCTCTATCTTCTTGTGACTGCAGGTGTTCTGTCAGATTAGCAAACCTGGTAGCGGTGGATGCATGCGCAGCTGACGAAAGCTGACGGGTTGCCACTTCTGACAGAACACAGGCAAGAGGGTGTATTTAGCTGAGTAAAGCCCTCCTTCCCACCTGGGGGCTCCTGGAATGTATAAATAATTTGCCTAGGCCTGGAAACCAGGAAGTAACTGAAGAAATGTAAAAACTAGTTCAAGGCTGGGTTCACATTGATGCGAGTAGGATGCGGGTTTCTCCACATCAAATTCACATGTCAAGAGATAGTGACCGGCTCTCTATGGAGCAGATTCACACATCTCCGGGGAGGCTTCGGTGCGAATTGCACTGTGCATCTTCTGGTCAGTTTCAGATCTGAATTCAGACAAAATTCGGGCTGAAATCAGACCTGAAACAATGAATGGGGAAGCACCGGACCCCTGCTGTGAGTGGCTCCATTTTTCAGTGTGAACCCAGCCTAAAACAAGTAAATAGTATATACTTTCCTATCTATTTAATAATGCTAGCACCATAAGGAATACAAACGGTTATCTTGATTGAGAGAGTTTAGTTCTGCTTTAAAGTGTAATTAAAACTATAAAAAAAATATATATATGTGTTAGCATTAGTGTTGAGCGAACCCGGACTGTAACGTTCGGGTCCGTACCGAACTTTTGGGTGTCCGTGGCACGGACCCGGACCCGGACATTTCAAAAATCGTTCGGGTTCGGTCCGGGGTTCTGCTATTTTACTCCACGTGTTGAGAAGCTGCAGGGCAGCCAATCAACAAGCGTTTCACTGGTTTGCTCTTAGAAGTCATCACAGCCATGCCTACTAATGTGTCAGGTACCGGTATAGGAGGCTGAGATGATGAGAGGGCTTCCCTTGCGGCTGAGTGCACTGCACCCCTGGAGTTGGTGACAGGAGGTGCAATGCCCAAAGAAGCACAGGTCGCCTGCAGATGGAGCTTGAGTGGTGATTCCAGGTGTAGTAGTACTCCGGATACCCAGCAGAGGGAGACTGAAGCTAGTCTGGAAGTGCAAGCGGAGCTGTGGAGGAGATAGGCAGAATCAAGGTCAAAGCCAGGCCGAGGGTCAAACACGTGGAGTAGTCCGAATAGGCAGGAGAAGTCCGAGGAACAAGCCGGGATCAGAACCAGGGGAGAGTCAGAGCAGGTCAAGGCAAGCCGGGTCGGTAACAGAGAATCAGGCACAAGAACACAGGACTCAGGAACACAGGATACTGAGCTGAAGATAATCCAGCGATTTGTGACAGTTACTGGTCTCCTTTTATAGGCCGGTGCTTGCTGGTGATTGGTGCATTCTGCGCGCCTTACGGACGGACGTTCGTGCCGGACGAGCGTTCGTTGACGGGTGTCGTGTGTTACGGCGTCTGCGCGGGACCGCGCGGCCATCTTGGTTACTGGAACCTTTGCCAGTTCTTCCCTGACATAATGGCATGGCTGTGATTGGCCAGTGCATCATGTGACCCAGCCTCTTTATAAGCTGGAGTCACAGTGCTGCAGTCACATGCTCCTTGGGTTAGTGTAGGGAAAGGAAGCCGCCATAAACTTTAGAGTTTAAGGGGGTTGTTAGACTAGCAACTCGTGCTAGCATCGCTAGCAACAAAATACGTCTCGAACTAGACGTTGAGTTTCGTCGCCATACATTTTAGAGATTAAAGAAGATAGACAGGAGTCTCGTTGTCGTGTCTGTCGTCATCATTTCATTAGATAGAGTCCTACGTCCTAGTCCAGAATTTTACAGAGTTTAGACAGGGAGTTCGAAAGTCGAAGGAAAGGGATGTGATTGGGTTCCTCGTACACTGACGTCGTGACACTGAGGTCGAATATTTCTCCGACCCAGTGTACTACGTGAC
>BLSH010385353.1:134671-145397 GCA_018402905.1 Glandirana rugosa | reverse complement strand
ATGGCTGTGATGGCTTCTAAGGGCAAACCAGTGAAACGCTTGTTGATTGGCTGCCCTGCAGCTTCTCAACACGTGGAGTAAAATAGCAGAACCCCGGACCGAACCCAAAAGTTTTTTGAAATGTCCGGGTCCGGGTCCCGGACACCCGAAAGTTCGGTACGGACCCGAACGTTACAGTCCGTGTTCTCTCAACACTAGTGGGGAGCTGTTCGTACATAACTGTTCAAAAATTGTTAGTGGTCTGGCGCATGCTGATTTCTTATCTGGGGATTGGACGTAGTGCGCAATTAGTGTATATGTCCATGGTGGTATTTGTTTGTCTTCTATTTTGGGTTTGATCTCCAACCTTGGTATTAGTTAGCCCTTGTCAAAGAAATTATAAGCCATTATGTGTTCCTGGGGCCATTGATCTCTGAGAAAACCATGATGCATCCCTGGGGGGAAGTCCGGATTAAACCTGATCGGGGTGAGCGGTCCCGGCGAAGATGAGACTTCAGAGGATTTGCATACCGTGCAAAAGCATCTTAAAGTTGGACCTATCAGAGGGTGGGTGTGTAGCTTGGGTGGGATATGTTGGTCCAAGAGCCAGGGGGACAGGTTCAAAGGGAGATGAGTAGTTGCCGTCTCCAGGGTTACCCAGTCCTTACTTGGCATGTGTAAGTTCCAGTCAGCTATTCTGGCCAGATGACATGCTTTGTAGTAGTTATAAAGGTCTGGCAGACTTATGCCTCCTAGATTTTTGGGTAGTGTGAGTTGGGTGTAGCTAATCCGCGGTCTCTGTTCATTCCACAGAAATTTTGTGCACATATTCCTTTATGCCCTGGTGGTAAGTGTATGGGGAGCGCCTGTAGGGTGTATAGTAGGGAGAGCATCCATCTTTAGGATGGCAGCTTTCCCAAATCAGGACACGTTAAGCTTCCTCCATTTTTTTAAAGTCTCCCAAAAGATTATTTAGTGTGGGCAGGTAGTTCATTGAGTAGAGGTCGGTTAGTCTATAAGGGAGTTGGATCCCTAGGTATGTGACAGAGTCCGACTTCCATCTAAAGGGGAAATTCCCTTTACAGTGTTCGATGAGGTGTTGTGGTAGGGAGATATTAAGAGCGAACGATTTATCAAAATTTATTTTCAAGTTTGATATCTCTTGAAAATTTTGAAATGCTTTTAGTACTACTGGTAAAGTAACCAGTGTGTCGGTTAGGAATAACAGTATATCGTCTGCGTACACCCCTAGTTCGTATTCTTGTTTAGCTTCCCTCACCCCATGGATGTCCGGGTTGTTCCTCAGTGAGTGCAGAAAGGGTTCTAAAGAGAGTACAAATAAGATAGGGGAGAGTGGACAGCCCTGTCTCGTCCCATTCCGGATCGAGAAGGCATCTGACAGGATATCGTTTATGCAAATTCTTGCCGTGGGACCAACATATAGAAATTTTATGAAGCCTAGTATCCTGTCTCTTATACCCAACGTGAAGAGAGTCTCCAGCATGTGGTCCCAAGCCACCCTGTCGAAGGCCTTCTCGGCGTCCAGAGACAGGAAAAAACCTTTCTGCTCGGATGTAGTTATGGCGTGATGTAGATTAATGGTCTTTATGGTATTGTCCCTGGCTTTGCGGCCAGGAACAAATCCCACTTGATCTCTGTGTATAATGGATGGGAGGAGTGGTGTTAATCTTTTAGCGAGAATTTTAGAGAATATTTTAATGTCCACATTTAGGAGGGAGATAGGTCTATAATGTGCCGGTTGGGACAAGTCTTTCCCTTCCTTGGTGAAAACCACTATGTGTGCTTCTAGCATTCTGGGTGTCAGTGGGTTAATATGAGATAGGGAATTGAAGGCTTTAAGGAAGGGGGCGGCCAATAGGTCTTGGAATGATTTGTAGTATGCTGCCGTTAGCCCATCAGGACCCGGGCTTTTGTTAGGTTTCATTTGTTTAACTGTGGTTGTCCATTCTGTTATCTCAATCTGTTGTTCTAGCATGTGGATTAGATCGTCAGGTATTGTTGAGGGACAGTTTTGTGACAGAAAATCTTGAATTACCTGCCTTCTGTGGTGGGTAGAGTGTATTGTCTGATCCTTATGTTCTAAGTTGTATAGTGTAGAGTAAAATTTCCGGTGACAGCTATACCTGACATGTGTGGTTTGAACACCGTTTTCACATGCAGGTGGGTCTTACATATGAGTTCACTTCTGCACGCGAGCTCGCAACGACGGGGTGCTTTAATTTTTTTTTCCTTATTAATTTTACTTTTTATTTTTTAATTTTACACCGTTCTTTTAGAAAAAAAATTTGATCACTTTTATTCCTATTACAAGAAATGTAGACATTCCTTGTAATAGAAAAAAGCATGCCAGGAACACTTATATATGAGATCTGGGGTCAAAAAGACCTCAGATCTCATATTTACAGTTAAATGCAAAAAAAAAAATAAGTTTGAAAAAAATGACAGTTAAAAAAAAAATGGGCGCTTTAAGGGCATTGGGCGGAAGTGACTTGTGAAGTCGCTTCCGCCCTGCAATGTTATGGAGTCGAGTGAGCGGGATCTTCCGCTCACTCGGCTTCCTGTGCAGGGGGGAAAGGACCCGATCATCTCCGCTGCTGCCAACGGTCGGGTAAGTGGCGGAGATGACGGGAAAGTGGGGGGAGGACACCTCTCCCGCCACCAATAAAAATGATCTTGCGGTGAATCCGCCGCTGAGACCACTTTTATCTTGCAGAGAATCGCCGGCACTAAACAACGGTATCTGAAGGGTACCTGTAGCTGATGGCACCATTCAGAAATCAACACTTTTTATGGCAATAACTTGCATATAAGTCTTTAAAATGTGCACTTATGATTTTTCATGTTCGAGTCCCATTGATTTTAATGGCGTTTGTGTGTTCGCACAAATTCTTTGACTGTTCGCAAGTTCTGATGCTAACCGAACCGGGGGGCCATCCCTATTTAGGAGTGATGTATCTCAGTAAATCCTTGAACAAAACCTTGCATGCTTTCACTTATGTGTGCAACTTCAGCTATTAGGCTATCTAAAGAGGCTTTTTGCAAAAAGCAGTATGGATAAACAAGTAAACATGTAAAAGGATGCCTGACACCCCACCTGCTGGCTGGACAGAATACTACAAAATCTGCAAAAACACTAGGCGGTGTGCAGTTTTCAATGGGCAGGGGCGGTGGCGGAGCGGTATATCACCGCTCACTGTACTGCCCCAAAGATGCATCTTGCAGGACTTTTTGTAATGTCCTGCAAGCGTACCACCCCAGTGTGAAAGCACTCAGGCTTTCACATTGGGGTGGATTGGGCTGGACTTTTGAGGCGCTTTACAGGTGCTATTTTTAGCTAAATAGCACCTGTAAAGTGCCTCAGTGTGAAAGTAGCCTAAAAGTAAACTTTTTATGAGAGATGTAGGCTACCTTTGCTTATTTCCTTCGGATAAAAGACATCTGCCTACAATATCTCCAACTGTATAATATAGTATATAATATACTGCTATTCCCTTTATTTCAGGATATAATTTTTGCAGTGAAGATATATGGACATTTATTTAACTAAACACAATTAAATTTGCAGTTTAGTATCCAATGAAAACTTTTCTTGATGCAGTGATTAAGCAAAACATTTATAACATCAAGTAACCGTATCTATGAGGCTGGATTTAAGAGTTCTTAGCCCCATCACCAGAGTGCGGAACAATCCACATCATTTTGAATAGGGAAAGTCAGTTAAGTGTTTGCTGTATGTTTGCTTGGTTTTATTGTTACAGTATATGTACAATATTTAGGCTGCTGCATGAACTTAAACATAGTCTACACACCACATTTTTCAAAAATGGCTTGCTGACTGCTTATTAACATGTGTTTTTCCAGATATCGTTTGACTAGGCTAAGAACTTTTCAATCTGCACTCATACACAAAGCTATTTTTTTTAAAAATATATAATATTGGCGGCAATGTTCCAAAACTTGAGGAGACAGAATTTTATGATTATAAATAAATATCAGATACAACTGTACATGGGAAAGAATGAGCAAATGTAGCTCCCTTTTATGATGGCCCAGTCTGACTAAAACTTTGGACAGAGCATTCTGATAAAGGATGAATAGCTGCAATGAGCCATTCAATAGTGTGTGTATAAATTTCAGTTTGAGCTATTCATATTTGCAAACAGGCTTTTTACAATTTTTTATTACGCGCATTATTTATTATTTAGAAAACTAAATGGCATTTAGTTAAGGTTTGCATATACGTTTAACAACTGCTGAAGCAATACATTAGCCATATAAATAGTACATTGTTTTCCATAAGTCAGCAAAGGTCTGCCCCTATGAGTACTATATAATTACATATCATACACAGGAAAAACATTTTGAGCACACATCAGTAAGATTATTTTCAGGCTCTTTTATATCCAAAAAAGGATTGAAAAGCCTACACATTCCCTTTAAGAAAAAAATAATCATGTATGCTTCTACTGTATGTGCTGATACATTTTATGTAGATGAATACCTCATTTTAAAACGACTTCAGGTGTTTATTATTCAATGTCTACAATTTTCTCAGATTCTGGTGGCATTATGATGGGCTACATAAGGAAATTGTTCTCAACATTCACCACACGTACTACTTCTCTCTTTAGGCTGTTGTGATATTTCCTTTGCATGACCTGAAGTGATGATGATGAAGTAATAAGTAAGAAAATAAAGAATGCACAGCAAATATGTTACAGGTAGGAAATGTGACAAAATAGGAGACATTGCATAAATAATAGTATTCATTATTTCTTCTCCAAATTGCTTAACAGGGTGCAATGCTGTTGGGTCTATGCGACATACTGTACAAGGTGGCTAAAATAATAATCTTCTCCCAGATAATGAAACTATATTACCAGGGCCCAATTTATATTCTAGGAGACTATAGGCATAGAAATCCCGCTGCCTAAAGCTTTGTCAATCAAAACTTTCTTCTCCCAGATATGTATTTAAATTAAGTAAATTAGAAAAAAGCAATACTTAAAATAGCTTTTCTCTATGTTTCCAAAGTATAGAATGAGTACATTTATTGCACAATGCACTGTTTTTTAAATTAACTCAGAAACATCTTTATTTTTTATTGAATCATATAGACCAGACATAACAAAGTGAAAGGAAATGTCAATAGGCGTGTGTTGTGCTTGGTGTCTAATAAAGGTTTTTGCAGTAAAACCAAGGAAGCTTAGACTTCTGTAGTGTATCAATGCTTTGCTAAGCAATGTTGGTGTAGGAATCCCATTTATTTCCTCTCTAGGGACCCCCATCCGTGGCCTTGCCTTCTTGCTATCTGACTCGGCCATCTCTATTTGAGTTGATCGAATATACAGATCCCGCTTATGGGAAGTAACAGTGGCACATGTCCTACTTTTACTTACAGGCTTAGGGACTTTGTCCTTTGTTAGGGCATCATTAAATTTGTTTATGAGGGCTGTACACTGCTCATTCAAATCTTCAGCTCTGCCTACAGGGGTTTGAGCACACTTCAAAGCCACTGCAGGTTTAACTTTGATTACCCTACTTTCTAAATCTTTTGCCTTGATTGCAGTGTCTTCCAAACACTTGGATGCCAGTGCAAGCTGCTCCTTCAGTAAATCTCTAATTCTGCATTTTCCCTCTTTTCATATTCAATATGTAGAGCATGCAGAAAGTGCAAACCAAACTCAGCAACTGCCCGCATCTCTCCCTTACTGAACCCACAATTTTAAGACTAAAATCTGAGGAAAGATCCGAAACTCTATCCCCCCGAGCTCTCTTCAAAGGAGAAGCCTATCTAGCCAACTCCTTTGCAACAGACATCCACTAACTATCTCTGACCCAGGCAGGCAGGGTGCACCCCTCCCCCAGGACACCAGAAACTTCTGCAGCCTTACTCTTTCTAAACAGTGTACATAGCATTTTCCCTACAGCACAAGCAACAGAAAACCCCACAGAAAATAGGTCTGCTTCAGTTTAGCTTTAGTGCCCTCCCGGACGAGCCCCCAAATGTTGTGCTTGATGTCTAATAAAGGTTCTTGCAGTAAAACCAAGGAAGGTTAGACCTCTGTAGAGTAGCAATGCTTTACTAAACAGAAAAGCTGCACATACAACTGCACAAAACACAATTCATAGCTTACAAAATATGCCTACAACATGCACAGTGCCAATTATCCTTTCTAGAAAAATAAGCATGTACAATATGTGTGCAATAAGTAAACTAAACTGTTACTCAACTTAGAGATGGAATCAAGATGTAATGTCCTTTATGGTTCCTGGATCAAAGTCCAACTCAAAACATTTCCAAAGTCCTCCAGTTTGAAGCAGCCATGTCTTGCCTCTGTCTCCCAAAAAACTCCCTTGTCTGACCACATGCTTCTTTCAAAAATCCTAAGCTCCTCCCCCCACTTTTTGTATATCACATCCTGTCCTCTGCTCAGCTCCTGTAAAGAGCTTCCTCTGAGACCAGTCCAACTGGTACATTTGCATATCAATGGGAAGAGCCTTGGATTCTCAAAACAGCACACAGGCTTAAAAATATAACTCCCTATTATTGCTATAAGGTCACTACAAATAGCCATGGCAACACAGCTGGATGATGTTTAACAATACTTTAAAGAGACACATTTACATCAATTATTCACCACACCTGTTTAATTTACAAAAATATTTCAGCATTTAGGTGATTATTTTTGTAGTAGAGTACCCATTTACTTACCATGCTCAGATGCAGGCACAGGCCGCTTGAAGGCTGAGTTCACACATATGCGGCTGCGGGTTCGTGCCTGGGGTCCACTGCGTGTCTGTTCATCAGTTTAGGCACAATTTGGGTCTGAATTTTTCCTGAATTTGCACCTGAACTGGACGCAAATACTCACCAGACCCTTTTTAAATCTGGATCGTGGTCGCCCTGGACATGTGTTAACCGACTTCATTGAGAGCCGGTCAAACTTGCCTGTCATGTGAATTGAATGAAACTAGCATCCAAGGAGAGCGCATGCGCAGCCCTAGCTAGCAAGTCATGCACTGCTAGAGCTCCGCTCCTTCCGGGATAAAACGGCGTTTAAAGCACCGATTTCCGCCAGAGATCACCACCGCTACTAAGCTCAACTCCTGCCGGACACCCCAGAGCACACCCCGGACCTCCCGGCATGGTCCTGCGACCATCCCGCAACAAGCTGTCCACGGCCACAATCCGAGAGGCCTTCACACGAGGACACCTCAAGATGGCGGCGGCTCCAGCTCCATCTTCCTCATCAGCGCGCACTTCCCCAGCTAAAGGCATCCGCTCCTCCAAGCAGAAACAGCAGCTGCCCCCTCTCCATCAAGCGCTAGAGGACTCAGACAGTGAGTACCCTGCACTCCTTAACCCTTCTCTCACACCCTCTGCCGTTCCTCCAGACCTGCTTAACCAATTTGAAAAAATGCTGCATAAAGCTCTCAAACAAACCTCAGACCATATCACCTCCAGCCTCTCTAAGGAAATTAGAGAGTTAGGTACCCGCACAGCAGCACTAGAAGATAAAACAGACGACCTAGAAGCTATTACCAACGACCATACTGCTGAAATAGAAAACCTCAAGGAGGAAAACTTAACCCTTCTTGCTAAGCTTGAGGACTTTGAAAATAGAGCACGCAGGTCCAATATTCGCATACGCGGTATTCCAGAAACTGTAACTGACCTCCAGTCCACAGCCACTGCCTTATTCCAGGAACTAGTACCCTCTATCCCAATTGAACGGCTAGAGATGGACCGAATCCACCGAGCCCTCACCCCTAAAAAACAGGACGGCCCCCCCAGAGATATTGTGGCAAAGTTCCACTTCTTCAAAACCAAGGAACAATTAATGGCAGCCGCCCGCAACAAAGACTCCCTCAATTTTCAAGGCCATAAATACCAGCTATACGCTGACCTCTCTCAAACAACCATCACCAAACGCAAGGCTATGAGGCCATTACTACAAGAATTGCAAAACCGCAACATCTCCTACCAATGGGGCTTCCCCTTTTCTATTCGATTTGCCTACCAAGGCTCTAAATTCAGATGCAGGTCTCCAGAAGAACTCTCCCAGACCCTACAAGACCTCCACCTCTCAGATGCCTCCCACAGCTCTGGCCCCTCCAGACGCCGCTCCGCCTCAACATCACCCCGCAAACCTCCACCATCTTCAGGCTCCTCCAACAACGCCTCCTTCCACAAACGAACCCGTCTGACCTCCCCCCCAACGGCCAGGAAGATTCCATGGACTGAAACCATCGAGAAAGCTCTCTCCATAATCCCATGCTCTATCTCAAAGGGCAACACCCGCCGGCGAAACAACAACAACAACTGAATGGATCCTATTTGCAACAGAGGACTGATCTTCTTCAGAACTCTCACTCTTTGAAGCCTTGTTATTTCACCCCAACTCCCCCATACTGAACTACTTCCTCAACTGATCTGAACAACACCAACACTGGGGTTGAGAAACAACTTCGTTGCCATCAAAAACATCTTACCTCTGGCAAAAAACCCCCATCACTGCCTGCCGGTATCCCCACAAGGAGGCCCCATGCGCTCTCAGACTCTCCCTCTCGAGGGCCCACCACTAATATGTGGACCCCGGACAAGGGACCTTTTTCCCCAGAATGGGGAACCCACTCCCCTTCTCGGGCCATTTTTTCGAATTTTTCTTCAAATTTTTGTTTTATGTTTTCCATTTTTTCATTTTTTTCGTCAATTTCTCCAATGTATACGTTAAAGTTATATAATGATGTTATACCTACCATTCTGCAAAAAGCATATGTTCTTCCTGATACACCATGTTTTACTCTAATGTTTAACATTATCTTGTTTGTCTGCTCTTATCACCCCATTCTAGCTTCTCTACTTCTCCCCTCCCACCCTCCTACATCTATAAGGCAAAGTCCGAGTGATCCATGTCGAACATCTCCAGGTAAGCCCCATATTCTACTTATCTCACCATGGCCCCCCTGAACATCCTGTCTCTAAATGTCCAGGGTCTCAACGTCCCCCAAAAACGCACTAAGACATTCAACTTCTTCCACAAACAAAAAGCCCAAGTGATATGCCTACAAGAAACCCATTTTGCCGCCCGCTCCTCCCCTAAACTTTGCTTCCAATCATACCCCCAAATTTATTCAGCCCCTGCTTCTGAAAAAAAACGAGGCACTTTAATTGCAATCCATAAATCCACCCCTTTCGCACTCCGATCCGAAATCAAAGACCCAGAAGGGAGATACATCATAATAACAGGCCAACTCGCAGACATAGATACCACCATAGTTTCTTACTATGCCCCGAACAAACACCCACTCCCCTTCCTCTCCCACCTCATGCAAACAATCGACAACTGTAAAATTGGCACAACTATTATCTGTGGAGACTCAAATCAAGTCATATACCCCTTCCTGGATAAATCACCCCCCTCACCCACCACCTCCCATCACAAACAGTCATTCCAGTCGCTTCTAAACCAATTTCACTTGGTCGATACTTGGCGTGAGGTTAATCCTGGGAAAAAAAGATTTACTCACTACTCTCACCCACACAAAACATTTGCGCGAATCGATCACATACTCACCTCCACGTACATGTCCCCGGAAATACTTTCCTCTCAAATTATACCAGTCCCCTGGGCGGACCACTGTGCAGTACTCACATCTTTCTCATCTATTTTACCCAAGTCCCAGGACACCTCCTGGATCCTGCCCAAAGACCTCCTTAACCACCCTTCACATAAACTCCCCATTGAGCAAGCACTTAAAGAATACTTTACCCTTAACTCAACACCAGACATTTCCCCAGTAACCCTATGGGAAGCACATAAGCAGTCTATACGTAATACCATCCAAAAACACACATACCTCCTCAAAAAAGAACGCAAAAAACTGGCAGAAACCCTTGAAAAGGACTACCACCAAGCCCACTCCCAATTCTCTTCAGACCCCACCGCCAAAAACAAATCTTCCCTTGACATGGCAAGACTACAACTCTACCTTTTCCTATCAGAAGAAGCCAACACCTTCCATCAGAAAATAAAACACACCAACTATATGAAAGCCAATAAACCCGATACTCCACTAGCCCGCACCATAAAACGTCTGAACTCTCCATTTAACCCAATCAAACTTAAGTCGGGTAAAGACTCCTTCACCAGCAACCCCCAAAAAATCGCCAACAAATTCCACTCCCACCTTAGCTCTCTCTATTCACAAAAAACTCCTTACAACCCCACCAATACCGAAAACTACTTCTCCCAACTAAAACTCCCACAATTAACACAAGAGGAACGAGACCTCACAGACAGTCTTATAACTCCAGAAGAAATCATACTAGCCATTAAACAACTAAAACCTAACAAATCCCCAGGACCTGACGGCTTCACCGCAAATTACTATCGAGCCTTTCCAGAACTCCTTGCCCCAGTCCTGTCCAAAGCCTTCAATGCTATCTTAAACCAACATAAATTCAGAGAAGAAACTCTAACAGCCATCATTAGCATGATCCCCAAACCCCATTCCGATAATTCTCTTACCGCAAATTTTCGTCCAATCTCCCTTTTGAATATAGACATAAAACTACTGACCAAAATATTTAGGTCAAACCAGAAACACCTAATTAGATGGTTACTTCCACAACTCAGAACACCGATCTTAAAACCAGTCATCAAAATACAGATATAAGTTTTCCCTCTAACCTGCTTTTAAACGCCATTCTCTTAATAGC
>BLSH010385353.1:109266-122564 GCA_018402905.1 Glandirana rugosa | reverse complement strand
ACTTCAATTGTGGCCCGCAAAGCGGCGAAAACAAGAGGACGTAATATAACGTCCACTTAGGATGGGGAGTGCACCTTGCCGGCGTATTTTTACAATACGCCGGTAAGGAAGTGGTTAAACATATATTATTAAGCTTTTAGTTAAATACAGCCATGTTAACTTCATGCATCCAATACACAATTACAAGAGACAAATGGAAATGTTAAGTAAGCTGTATCATATGCTGAAGGAGGGGAAGGAGGGGGGGAGGAAAGGGGGGAGGGAGGGTGGTAAGGAGGGAGGGGGAGAGGGGGGGAAGGGCGGGAAGGGGAAGGGGGGGACCACTATGGATAATGGGGGGGTTCAGAAAACAGCCTAGAACCACACATCATAAATAGAAAAAAAAACAGATAACAGAAAAAAGGAAAACAGGAAAACAAGTAAAGCACTTATATATTGAGGAGTAAGGGCGTCGGTCGACGCTTGATTAGTTGAAGCTGTTCGTTGTGAAGGATTTAGCCTCAGTTAGGCTAGCATTGAGCGAGGGGTGGAGGAAGGGAAGAGTTTTAGATTCCCACGTCACTTCATTCCTCAAGGACTATTCTCAGAAGGGATGTAGTCTGGGACCAGATCCAGCTTGAGATAGGGCCAAAGATATTTGAGCGGGCCAACACACGGAAGTTGAGCATGATCTCTTAAAGGGTTGACTACCCGAGATGCCAAGGCTTTTATGCCAAATTGAGTGAGGGTCAGGTCGTAGATTTAAGTCATATCCGTTGTAATTAGGAAAGGATTTTCCGATAATAGACGGGTTATTGTTAGTAAGGTTTGGTAAGAGGGGGGTGAGCGGTTGGTAGTGGTTCGAGGTCACCCATTGCCCGAGGATCCTTGAATAAGGGTGTATGGGTTTTGTGGATTGCAGGTTTTAGCGGTGTAGGCTGCCCAAACTTTGTCAAAATTGTAGCTCTTTCTGATAGAGACCCAGCAGTTGAGCCTTTACCATAGAGATGTTGGGAGGGGATTTAGATGTCCACTGTTGGAGGATAGTTCTTCTTGCTGCTATGAAGCAATAGGTTAGCCAATGTTTATGGTGGTTAAGAATGATTTTATTCCAATTGTGTGGTGTTTGGGAGGAAGTGTCCGTGAATCCAAAGATCAGCGGTAGAGGGTCCTTGCAGGGGGCATATCCAGAAACTAGGTTAGCCAGGTTTTCCACTTGTGTCCAAAAGATGGATACGGAGGGGCAGTCCCAGAATCTATGTTTTAAGGACGGCTTATGGGCAGAGCACCAGGTGCATTGAAAAGCAGATGTAGTTGACATATTCGTTGAATAGGGCATATGCCCGATGTAGAATTTTGAGCTGCTGTTCCCTCCAGAATTCATTCTTCATGAAGGCCCGTGTAGTGTTATAGCCTTGAAGTGCAAAGTCTGTGTCAGCCTGCCCTGGAAAGAGCCTTGACCAAGGTGAAGGAGGTCCTGGGAGATTTCCAGAGGTTGGAGGAGAGTGGTTTGTAGATGTCTCCGATTTTTAGCGTCCTATTCATTAGCAGGTTGTCGATGAAGGAAGGTTTAAATCACTTCAACCTGTCAGGGCAGAGATTAGTGGCAAAGCTCGTAGCTTGTTGGATAGGGAGAAAATGTCCTTTCGGAAGATTGAATGTTGCTTGGATCTGTGAGAACGGATGGACATTTCCCATTGAGGAGTCGAAGTGTTGAGAATAAGTGTGTAGGCCTTGGAGAGACCATGAGTTGAGTGTATCCTGATGAGCAGTCAAGGTGCTTTTGGGGTGACCCTTGAGAGGGAGGAAGCGGGAATAGATGAGGGGAGCCCCAGCTTAGTTCTAATTTCCCTCCACGCAATATTGGTGTCTCTGATTAGTAGGTTTTGCTTCAGGGTTGGGGGTAGTTCTCGTAGTCTGCAGTGGAGGAGAGCGTCTAGATTGTGCGGGGCAACCATCTGAGATTATAGTTTGTGGTTTGAGTACCTAGAAGACCCCACAAGCCAGTCCAAACCCACTCTGAGGAGGCACGCAAGGTTATAGTTGCGGATATTGGGGAGGTTGGAGCCTCCTAGGTGGTTAGGGAGGGATAGTTTGGTTAAGGCTAGACGTGGAAGTTTTTTCCTCCATAGGAAGGAGTAGAGGGCTTTATTAATTGTCTGGATATCTTTGTGGCGCATTAAAAGAGGGATGGTTTGAAGGGGGTAGAGGAGTTTAGGGAAGCTAACCATCTTATAAAGGTGGCTTCTTCCCAGCAGTGAGAGTGGAAGGTTGGACCAGTTCTGTAATTCCCCTACGATTCGTGCAATAACTGGGGGGATGTTTAGATTGTAGATTGAGGAGGGAGACTTTCCAATTTTTATACCAAGATATGTTATGTATGAGTTGGTGACATGATATACTGAATCGATTGCCCATTGGGGTGGCCTAGCATGGAAGAGGGGGAGCACCTCACTTTTATTAAAATTTATTTTGAGACCCGCACAAGATCGAAAGTTGGTGAAGATCTCCTGTATTTGTGGGATGTCATGTTGAGGGTTGGCAGAAAAGATTAAAATGTCGTTCGCAAATAGGGCCGCACAGAGTTCCTGATTTCCAATTTTGATGCCGTGTAATTTTTGATGGGTGAGTAGATGCCTAGAGAGAGGTTCAATGGCCAGATTGAATAAGAGGGGGGACAGGGGGCAGCCCTGGCGTGTGCCTTTGTGTAGGGGGATTCTGTTGGAGCTGACTCCAGTTGCGATGACATTGGCATATGGGGCTGCATACATTGCATTGATGAGGTGGACAAAGGGGCCTCCAAATCCGAATTTATGTAGGACCAAACTCAACCTGTGAAAACTGACGTTGTCAAACGCAATTTCGGCATCAAGTGATATTATGGCATAGTCGCTGGATGGCTTGGCCCTCGCGAGTTCCAGCACTGCAAGAACTTTGCAGAAATTGGAGGTCGCGGATCGGCCCAACGTGAAGCCCGCCTGTGCAGGGTGAATCAGCGAGGGCATGATTGTTGCAAGTCTTCTGGCCATGATCTTGGACAAAATTTTTGGTTTAGCAGTGATATGGACCGGTAGGACCCTGGGTCGGTCGGATCTTTCCCTTATTTAGGGATTACTTTAATGTGGGCTTGGAAACCCGAGGGAGGGTACGGCCCTCCCCCGAGTATCTGCTGATAAAGGGGTAGCAAGGATGGGGCAAGAAAATCTATGTTGTTTTTGTAGAATTCTGCTGTGTAGCCGTCTGGGCCCGGGGCCTTGTTAGGTGACAAAGAGTTGATGACTTGTTTGATTTCATTTACAGAAATTGGGGAGTTTAGAGATTCTAGATGAGCGGGAGTAATTTGGGGGAGGTCAAGCTGGTCAAGAAAAGCTTTGTCAATTGGGTCATTTCCATAGAGGTTGGTGTAGAAAGCTTCAAGTACGCTATTTATGTCTTTGAGGGTGGTGGAGAGGGAGCCGTTGGGGTGTTTGAGTGCTCCAATATTAGTAGGGGTGAATTTTCCCCTGCACAGGCGGGAAAGCAGTTTCCCGGCTTTATTCCCATATTTGTGGTATTGCAGGTCTAGATATGCCTGGTGATACAGTTCATGGGCAGAGACCCAGTGGCCAAAATGTTTTTTTGCACTTTGCCATCTTAGCCTGTTTTCTGGGGAGTTTTGGGAATTAAGGAGGGCTTGGGCTTCACGTAGGGGTTTACTAGCCATTTTATAGTGTTTATCAAGTTTCCTTTTGTAGGCAGCACTAAATGAAATGATCTGTCCTCGAAGGACAGTTTTGCCTGCTTCCCAGAAGAGGTTAGGGTCGTTGGAATGTTCTGCATTTGTGGCGGAATAATCATCCCAGGTCTTTTTGATCAAGGCGATTAGGTCTTTGTTGTTAGCCAGGTCGGCAGGAAACCGCCAAGATCTAAAAGATTTGGGGCCATCAAGGTCTGTTAGGGTAAGGGAAATTGGGGAGTGGTCAGATATAGCAATGTCTAATATCTGGGGATTGGACACATTCTGGAGAATGGAGGGTTAGCAGAGAAAGTAATCGATCCGCGATAGACTATGATGGGGATGGGAGAAGAAAGTATATTGTTTTCCAAGTGGATTAGCCTATCTCCATATATCAACAATTTGTAAGGCATCTACGAATTGTTGTAAGGGGGTGGTTGGGGGGGTCGCATAGAGAGGTACAGGGTTTCTGGTATCCTGACACTCTTGGGAGTCCAAACTGCATTAAAATCTCCTCCTACGATAACTGGGAGATGTAAATAAGGGGCTAGATGGGCTGTGATTTTCTGGAAAAAGTTATTTGTGGGGGAGTTGGGGGCGTACACGTTTGCAAGGACTAATTCCTTAGATTTCACTTTTAGTTTAAAGATGAGTATTCTGCCTTCCTCATCCTTCCTCTCCGAAAGTATCTCACACTGAACCTTCTTATGGATAAGTAGGATCACTCCCGCTTCCTTTTGGGATGCGGGTGAGCCAAATACTTGGCCCACCCACAATTTGTTCATTCTAGAGAAGTCTGCGGTCTCAAGGTATGTTTCTTGGAGAAAGGCTATGTCAGCCTTCAGATGTTGGAGGTGGCGCAGTACCGCCATCTGCTTGTTGGGAGATCGGAGACCTTTAACATTCCACGATATGACCTTCAGGGTGGGTGGGAACGGAGAGGATTAGAGCGCCAAGTAGTGAAGTGGGTTAGAGGGATCAATATTGATTGAGTTGAGTGACAGTGGAGGGGAAATAAGAGACGGGGGGTGTTAGCGTGCCAGCTCGAGTTGAGTGTGGAGGGCAAACAAGAACAAAACAACTCACAAACAAAAGTATAGGCTTTGCCTTTTTCCCCATGAGGATACCCTACACAGGAACAGCGTTACCGGAGATTCTCAGGTGGTACCGAGCTCAGGGTGAGACAGTAGAATTGTGCGAGACCTGATGTAGCCCCCACTACGTAAGGTGGGAATGACGCAGGCAGGAAGATCTCCGGTAAGACTGTGTAGAAGTAAGAGAGGGAATAGGAGCATAACATTAAACATTATGTAATAACCATGGAGAGCAACCAGTAGAAGTAGGTATTCTAGTTACATTAGCCCCACTAGGTAAGAGCGTAAGGGTACATATACTTGCAGTTGGTTCTTGAATTTGTGGGGGGGCATCAGTCATAGAATAGAGCTTAATTAGTCAAGGTCGATCATGAAGGTGGGTGCTTCAGGATAGGTTTTCTCGGGTAGGTTTGTTAGCATAACCTGGCCTTTTTGGAGAATCTTTTCTCGGGCTACGGAGGTCTCGATTTCCAGGGTAGGATGCTAGATGCGGAAGATTGAGTATCCATCGGGATATGCATATACGCATGGACGTAGTTAGTTGCTTCTTCAGGGTGGGTGAAGGTCTTAGGGGTGCCGGAAGAGTCGGTGAAACGCAGAGTGGCCGGGTAGGAGAGCGTGAATTTGACTCCTTTTTGGTACAGCACTGCACAGACAGTTTGGAAAGGCTTGCGTCGAAGGGAAGTTTTTTGCGAGTAGTCCGCAAAGATTAAAGCTTGTGTCCTTCGAATTGAAGGGACTTCGCATTCCGAAAGAATCTGATTATGGCTAGTCTGTCTGTGTAATTGAGATAGCGTACGATGACTTGGCGAGGGGATCGGCGATCATTCGAGGGGGCGCCCATGCGGTGGGCCCTTTCTACTGTGCAGGTTTTTCCGATGCCCAGAGTTTGGGGTATGCGGGACTCGCATAGATCATGTAAGGAGCCTGAGTTGTACGACTCTGGAAGGCCCACAATCCTCAGGTTGTTACTGCGTGACCGATTTTCTAGATCGTCAATCTTATCGAGGAGATATTGCTGCGTGTGGTGGAACTGTTGTTCGCTGGCCTGGGAGGTCTGTATTTAGTCTTCCACGTTTGATAAGCGGTTCTCCAGTTCTCCTATGCATTGTGTGCGCTCACTCAGCTCCTTCCTAATCTGAGCTATGCCCGCAGCCATAGCTCTCTCAACTGTGGCTGTTATGGTGGGAGAGAGTAGAGCTGCCACGCCTTGGGCTAGTCTGGAGTATTTGGTCTTCTGCATTCTCCATATTGTTGATGATCGGGGAGATCAGAGGAGGAGGCGTCACCGCGGCCTGTGGTTGCGCCGCGTGTGCAACGATCGTTTCCGTGGTCGTCGTGTCCGAACGAATGTTCGGTGCATAGGTAGACCCGCAGTGGAGAACTAATTTGTCCATCGCCAATCGTTTCCTGGTCGGTCACAGGAGCACGTAGCAGAGGCAGGGACAGGAGAGTCACCCGGGTCGGTGTTATAAATGGCTTTGTAAGCGGAAAAGTCCGGAGCCGCTGCTTACTACTCCTTCCTCATCAGGCGCCAGAACCGGAAGTCTTTTTTATTTTTTTTTCCCAAGAAAAGCTGTCTGCTCCAATGGGATGGGAGTTTGTTTTTGCGTGTTTTCTTACAGATTACACTCAAGGACGGCTAGATATGGAATGAACAGTGTTTTAGTATAGGGTGATGGTCATGATATGATTGAGATACATATATATACACTTAAATCAATACGTTAACACTAGTTCACCATATACATATGAAAGGTGAGGAGTTTTGTAGCCTTGTTGAACTAATATTTTGTACAACATTAGAAATTTTCTGTAATGGTATACTATTTAATAATCTTCCCCCCTTCCCCCCACCCACGCCCCCTTCTCTTCTCCCTCCTCTAAACCTAAACATAATAATAATATTAATATATGTTGTTTGACATTGCATACCTTTTTTGCATTTCTTGCATTTTTCCAACAGACTCGGCTGTGTCGTTTACACAAAAATGTCTTGATATAATATTGTCTAATATTGTTCATTTTTGTAATTTTTGTGGTTTAATGGGATGTTTTCCTGTTTCTATGAATGGATTGTGTTGTCTTTTGTGTGCAAGGTTCGTTTAAATCGATTAGATCTTATGATAAATGTTTTTAAATGCATGTTCACTGTTGTAATTATACTCAGCTATTTGGGGGTGGTACCCTGTGTGGGTCCTGCCATAAATGGCTGAGTTCTTACATTAGGCACTTTGTAATGACTAAGCTCGGATCTACCGAGTGAAACGCGTCTACCTTCCTGCCTGTACTATCTGTACCTGTACCTGTACATGCCTTCATTTCAATAAATTGCAAGCTGAAGAATTCACCTGTGGAGTGCTGCTCACCTGTTTTTATTCACCGCCGATCCAGTGCCTGATGACACGTTGCCTGTTGATCCAGTGCCTGATTACCCGGTGCCCGCTGATCCAGTGCCTGATGACCCAGTGCCCTCTGCTCCGATGCCTGATGACCTGGTGCTCACTGCTCCAATGCCTGATGACCTGGTGCCTAGTGATCCTGTGTCCACTAATCCAGTGCCGGATGACCCGGTGCCCACTGATCCAGTGCCTGATGACCCGGTGCCTACTGCCCAGCCTGTTGATCCAGTGCCCGTTGATCCAGTGCCTGATGACCCTGTGCCCATTGATCCAGTGCCTGATGACCCAGTGCCCGCTGATCCAGTGCCTGATGACCATGTGCCTGATGATCTAGCTCCTATGGCCCAGCCCGCTGATCCAGTGCTTGATAATCCAGTGTCTGATGACCCTGTGGCCACTGATCCAGTACCTGATGACCCTGTGCCCACTGATTCAGTGCTTGATGACCTTGTGCCCGCTGATCCAGTACCTAATGATCCAGTGCCTTTTGATACTTTCCTGCCTGATGCCCAGATGGCCACTGATTTCCCCCTGCTTGATACCCAGACTGACTCTGATGCCCCCGTGTTGTCTGCCCCTGCCCAAATTTCCGGACCCTGGCAGCAGGGTGCATGATCTATTACCCGATTCGGGGGGCACGCCCCCCCAGCAGGTTGGAACACTCTGACCTGAAGAATGCAAGGAAGCCTGTAAACATGGAAGGGAGACTTTGTTGGACTTTTTTCATATGGACTGTCAGGTTAACAGCAGAATGGAGTGTCCGGAGGCCACTCCTTAAGGGGGGGGGACTGTCAGGACCTGTGTACTTGCTTAAGTCACCTACTGGTGGCACTGTTGTATGGAGAACCAAAGGGTGTAGTTCTGTTGGCCACCAGTGGGTGTCTCCCAGCAGATGGAGTATACAGGTCATTAGGCTACACCTGATGGGGCTGCTGGGACTATATAAGTCCGTCCTGCACCAGTCCAAGTGCTTCAGTGTTTCCTCTGCAAGCCTGTCCCAGCCTGTATCCGATCCATTCTTGCCCTGCATCCGTGATTCTGAATCATGTCCCAATGGCCTGGAACCTGCTCCTTGCTTCCGTACTCCCGTCTGCTCCCAGTAACCAGGCTCCCTGTTCTCCTTTCTTTTCTGATGTCCCCCTGTTTGTTTATATGTGTGTTTTCTACATTTGTAGTTAGATAGTTAGTCTCAGGTATAAGACCCAAGCCCTAGCCAGCTGATCAGTCCCAGTATCACGCTCATCAGAGAGGCACAGAAGTTTACCATATGACTCCATGCAAACCTGACACATACGACCTTGGGGATTCCCTTGCTATTTTCAACCCTTTTTTTTCACTTAGCTACTTTTCCACTTTCCTTTACCATGGGCATTGATGTTTGTCTATTTTCATACAACTATACATTCAATCTTTGGTGGTTTTTGTCAACAAACACCCTGGTGTTTTCTCTTGGATATGGATGACCTCCTTGTCTACACATATATACCCCTATCTAGGGCAGTTACCCTTATATGCATATATATTTTTTACACATTCATATATATTTTTTACAGATCAAAGTGGGTAGATGTGCATTCACTCTACCTGGATCATACTGGGACATCAGCCTGGGGTCTTGGTTGTCTCCTTGGGCAGGGGTGGTTCATTCTGCCTCAGCCCCGGGTTGGACGTATTTTGGATGCCCGCATGCATGCACCCCCCATTTTCAGATGCTGGGTTTAATTTTTGAGCCTACCTGTAAGTATATAGGGGCTTTGTTGTCCCCTTTATAACACATTTTTTTCTACCATTCCCCTTTTGACATCTTATTTTTTCATACAATTTTAACCTATATTTATAGAACTCTTGTACGAGACTCCTGAAGAGTGGACAAGCTCCACGAAATGCGTCAAGTTTTTTAGCTGTCAAGAGACTTGTGATTGTTCAATTTTATATTAGCAATGCAATTGTTCATGTATATACTATCATGTATCAGTGTAAGATGATTTCACATATTCATGTGTTTCTTACATGTTGGCTCCTTACCAATTTTATTTTATGGATTTCAATTATGTATTTATAAGATTATGAAATGTCTACTCTTAAAATATATATATATTTGAAATATTCATTTACTCTGTTAGTTTTTCGTGATAAACCTCATGCAAAGTCCCATGACCAATTTTTTTGCTCTTCTATGTTTAATAGGAATGGAGGCTTAATGACGTTGGATGTGTCAGGTTACACCCTTCTTTCTAGTTAGGTGGCTATTTTTGGGCTTTCTGTGTTTCAATTATCTTTCACTTGCTTGTTTTATGTTTACTGGTGTTTGGTGTTGGAAATGTGTCATTTTCATAAATAAAACATATTTTTTCACTTATCCGTATGGTCCTGATTCCTTTGGTGCAGCCGATTGATCTGTTTACCCTTGCTGGATGCTCTGCATCCTGACAGAGTGGAAACCACTCCTTTAGAGTGTATTGCTCACATATTTAATGAATGTGACAACCTATTCAGTGTTGATATCTTTGTCCTTGACTACTTTAAGCAGCAAGATTCATACACTCACGTTCATTAGTATCTTCTCTTGGATGAGACTGAAGCTGATCGTTTGCCTGGGAAGACCCTGAGACTGCACACTGCCACAATAGATAAGGTGGTGGTCAATATCTCAGATGTGTGTCCTTATTAGTAGCTTCTTGGGTTTAGTTCAAAGTCACTCTGGTTTATGGAGTAATCTTCAAAGGTGAGTCCAATCGATTATCATTGGAGAGAGTATTGGGGATGGTTTAGCCATGGAGACCATGTATTTACCTAGTTGTAGATGGGCTCTGGCAAAGGAGTATTCGCAGGAGGCTTGTTCGTTGAGGATCTGGAGGAAGGCTTTATATTCCGGAGGAGTAGGACGTTTCCAGTTGCGAGCAATAGTTAAGCGAGCTGCTATGAAAATATGGGTAATGATTGGGTGAAAGTTAAGAGGCTATGAGTTCATATGCAGGTTTAGTAAAGCTGGTTTAGGGTCAGGTAGTTTTTGTATCCCAGTGATGTCGGAGATTAATTGGAAGACTAGACCAGAAGTTCTGTACGTTTGGGCATTGCCACCAAATGTGCGATAGAGTACCCAATGCGCCACACTGCCTCCAGCAGAGAGGGGAGTGGTCTGGATATATCTTCATTAGTTTGTATGGTGTAAAATACCAGTCATGTAAAAGCTTTTGTGAGCATTCCCAGTGGGAGATGCAGTGGGAATATTTTAATGGTAAGGTTGAAGCAGATTGCCATTCATCAAGTGATGATGTGAAGGATAGGGCTCGCTCCCACCTATCTAATGTAGAGGGTTTGTCTGCCTTGGTAGGGGTAGATACGAGAGAGTAATACGGAGATAGTCCTTTGTGGGTGGCATCGGGGGAGTCAATGAGTTCCATGAGGCGGTCTACACGGGGGGATTTTCCAACATGGATATTTTGCAGTACATGCCGTATTTGCAGGTACATAAAGAAAGAAGCTTTTGGGATGTAGTAGGTGGTCTGCAAGTTTTGGAAAGAGCAAAACGTCATTTCAGAGTATAGTTGAGCAATTGTACTAATTCCAGCGGACTTCCATAATGATAGATTTAGGTCCGGGATGATGTGTTCCAGGGAGCTTAGTGGTATTCATTGTAGTGATGTAAGGGAGACAGTGTTTGGCGCCTCTGTGAGGGAGGACCATACCTTGAGGATTGCCGCAGTAGTATCCAATTGTTGTTGCTTGGGGTGGGGGTGGAGAATGGTCGCTCCTATTGCAGATTTGAGATCCAATCTGAGTGCTTCACATTCTATTTGTAGCCAAGGACAGTCAAAAGGGGAGTTCCAGTACGATTTGGATTAGGAGAGAATTGTTGCTTTATAATATAAGGAGAGGTTGGGGGCTCCAAGGCCCAGGTGTCTCATAGGCCGGGTGAGGGTGATGGTTTTTATGTGGGGCCGCTTTCCTCACCATATGAAGGTGTTGAGCAGCGATTGCAATTTTCTTAGGTGTGCTGAGAGAAGTGGCACCGGTAAGGTTCTGAACATGTATAAAATGTGTGGGAGGATGAACATCTTTGTGAGAGCTATGTGTCCTGCCCAGGAGGGTGTAAGTGATTGCATATTGTCAATTGTTTGTGAAATTTTTGTAGTTAGGGATGCAAAGTTATGAGGTAAGATTTTGGCACTAGGTGTCATCAGATAGATGCCAAGATATTGTAAGGTTGCAAGTGGGGCCCATGAGAAAGGAACAAGGTTTGTGATTTGTGACTTGAGAGGTGGATCTAGACCTAGGGATAGAATTTGGCATTCAGAATGGTTTAATTTGTATAGAGAGATAGAACTGTAGTCGTTTATTATTTGACAGAGATGGGGTAGTGATTGCAGGGGGTTGGTTAGGGAAAAGGTTACATCGTCAGCGTAAAGACCAATTTTGTGCTGTGAGTTGCAAATGGGAATTCCTGTTATTAGGGGGTTGGTTCGGATATGTTCCGCTAGTGGTTCAATTATTAGGGAGAAGATGATTGGGGATAGTGGACAGCCCTGTCTCGTGCCATTTTGTATCTCAAATGATGATGAGAGGAAGCCCGAGGACCATACTCTGGCATTTAGGCAGGAGTACAATGCAGAGATGGCAGACAAAATCTTTACACTGAAGCCAAACCTGCGTAGCACTTCGAGCATGTATGTCCATCACACCCTATCAAATGCTTTTTCAGAGTGGCATTAGTCGGGCAATTCACGTGGCGAGAATTTTGGCGTATATTTTTGTGTTCGCATTCAATAGGGAAATGGGGCGGAAGTTGGCCGGAATGTCTGGGGTTTTACCGGGTTTAGGGATAGTGACAATAAATGATTCTAGGAATTCTTTGGGGCATGAACCAGTGTTCATCATGGCGTTAAGGGAGTCAGTTAGGTATGGTATAAGAGAGGTGGAGAATTGTCTAGAATATTCATTGATATAGCTGTCGGGCCGGGGGATTTATGTAGGGGGAGGTTGTTAATTGCTTTGGAGATTTCAGGTATGGAGAAGGCAGCAGAAAGTTCATCAAGTTGTTCTGGTGTTAGAGATGGGAGCTTACGTATAGATTCTGGACCAGGTGGTGGAGGAGAGGAAGGCTGTTGTAGATTATATAGAGATGCATAGAATTGGTGAAATTGTTCAGCAATGTCAGAGGGATTATAACATTTACGGTTGTGGTTGTCTCTGATAAAGGGGATTCTGGTATTGGCTACTTTGCATTTGTATTGTTTCACTAGGAAAGGTCCTGGTCTATTGTTTGAGGAGTAGAAGGAGAGTCGCAGTCTTTTAATATAAAAGTCAAAGGAATGCTTCAGAGTATCGCTAAGTCTAGTGCGCAGGGACTTGCGTTCCAGCAGGACTTGGGGGTCTATCATGCGTTTATTGCGATTTTCCAGGTCATGGATTTGGGTGAGGAGAGAGGAAATAAGTTTAGTGCGTTGTCGTTTCTCATGGGAAGCCATTTTGATTAGGAATCCTCTTATGTAGGCCTTATGGGCATTCCATAAGTGAGTTGGATCGGATACTGAACCTCTATTGGTTTGAAAGAAATCTGTTATGGCTTGTTTAACCACATCGGTACCTGGCACGAAAACCCCCTTCCTGTCCAGGCCATTTTTCAGCTTTCAGCGCTATCACACTTTGAATGACAATTACTCAGCAACATGGTACCCATATGAAATTTGCGTCCTTTTTTTTCATACAAATAGAGCTTTCTTTTGGTGGTATTTAATCACTAGGAGGGGGGGGGGTTATTTTTTGTGCTATAAATAAAAAAAGATTGAAAATTTTGTGAAAAAATGCCTTTTTCTTTGTTTCGGTCATAAAATTTTGCAAATTAGTAATTTTTCTTTGTAAATTTTGGCCAACATTTATACTGCTACCTATCTTTGGTAAAAAATAACCCAAATAAGTGTATATTATTTGGTCCTTGTGAAAGTTATAGAGTCTACAAGCTATGGTGCCAATCATTGAAAATTGATCACATCTGATCACACCTGATATACTGACAGCCTATCTCATTTCTTGAGACCCTAACAAGCCAGGAAAGTACAAATACCCCCCAAATGACCTCTTTTTGGAAAGTAGACATTCCAAGGTATT
>BLSH010385353.1:90527-105285 GCA_018402905.1 Glandirana rugosa | reverse complement strand
TCTGTTCCTATTCCTACCGTTGTGAATTGTCCGACAGTGTAAACAAATTCGTGTACCAGATATGTGAGATCTCCTCACAAAGGTTAGCGAGACACTTCCCCAATGGACAAGACTGTTACTTGTGAGACGTTCGGAAAGGTCCGTTTGTTAGGATAAGTCTACGAAGGATTCTCTCGAATTCCCACTTGTACTGACGTTCTTAAATCGAAACAAGTTCGTTGGTTCCTATTTCTACTGCCGTCGATTTTCCAACACTGTAAGTAATTATGTGACAGCCTGTTAAGTGTTGCCATCCTTATCCTTGTCTGCTTGAACCAACAGGATTCATACATCGCATTCATGTGTATCCTCTCTTGGAAGAGTCTGGAAAGAGTTGAGTGAAAACAACCCGTTTAGGCTCTGTTTCCACTAGTGTGACTTGTCATGTGACTTTGAACACAAAGTCGCACGACAAGTCACAGTCCATTGATCTCAATGGCACCCGTTCCCATCTACGTGACTTTGAAAAGATGCCTGCACTACTTTGGTGCGACTTTAGGGTCACACCAGTGGAAACGTAGCCCAAGATATATAGGTGTCGTCAAGATACATACAGGGCTTAGCCTGCCAAGGTATAAGTGGCACAGGACCAATTTAAGGCTATGCTTGATGCCTGCCAACAGGAGGGACTAAATAGTAAAAGCCCATAGTTAATTTCTCATACACCCGAAAGAGAAACATTTTCTTGAATGGTGCCCCTTACCTCCTTAGCAATGACTGGCTACCAGGAAGATTTGATGCTCATGGCTTAGCAATATAAGCAAATGGCTTTGCAGCAAACTGGCATTAAGAAAGACAAGGAGGTAACCATACATAGTCTTACTGCACAAGGACCTCTTGACCTCACTTATGTCTCTGTAAACAAATCAAATCCCTGATAAACAGGATACTAAGCAAGAGTCATTTGGTAATTTAATATATCAAAAGTCACTCATCTACTTCAAAATGATAACCCTGCAGATTAATGAAGCAGTTCAAAACAAATTTAGTACAATCGGAATTAGCTTGTTTGGCAATAACCCTCTTAGAGGTTAACCACTGCTAAAGGGTGGCCGACACAGCAGCTTCCCACTTGACATTAGTACCAGGTGCTCATTGAAACAAACTCAACTATGCCAGAAGCAGGACAAGTATAAAAAAAACTTGTTCAAGACATAAACAAAAAGGCAGGATCACAATAATTTTCAGCAAAGTACATAGCTTACCCATAGCTAGTACAGAACTAACTAACTTTTTATTTTCAAAATTAGAGGCTGGCCATACACTACACAACTCTCCAAGACCCCTACGATCCACCTTCCACCATGCAGTGCAAGGGTGTGCCTGATTGCACACAAATTAAATGGGTTTATGGTTGATCTCAAACTACATGATTTTGGTAAACCTAAAGGAAAATTGAACAACAACTGCACAGTACAAGGCCAATTCCCCGCCCCAATAGCCAACGTGCAGCCAGGCAGGTGCCTCCATTCCACTGCAAGCTGCTGTGGAACTTAGACATCCCAGCTGCCATATGGGGATCTGTACACTCTAGAGAAACATCACTGCATGAAGTAAGATGCATTACAGACAAAATAATAAGGTAGAATCAGGCAGAATGACCTACCACCCCCCCCCCCCCAAGCAAGCAGGGGAGGAAGCCATGCTGCCGCTCACCATGGACCTCCAATTGCACCATTTAGGCCTCATACATCTGCCCAGGAATCATGGATCAGCAATGGATTTACCACCGACCAAGAGTCCTCCAGGTAGGGATTTTCATTATTCCCTCTTTTTCCATTCTCTCAGTAGCAGGAGAGATGTCCTGGAGCGAGGACAAAAAAGGAACACTGGGGTATGGGGAATCCTTTTATTTGAGCATAGGGTTGCCTGTGGGGTCAGAGGTGTGGAGCTGGCCCATTCGTAGGCTGACATAATTAGCCCCAGGAAAGTGTATTTTAAGAAGTCTAACTATTAAAAACACAAAAAAAAAAACACACAAAAAAAGAAACCTTGTCCAGTACATGTAAAAATAAAAGGGTTGAGAGATAGACAGAGCCATTCAAACTACTTTCTGTGAGTCCAGGCTGTCAGGAACCCACCCCCTAGACTCACAGTATCCCACTAGACATGCTAATATGGGCATAACCAAGAAAACTAGTAGACCCCCAAGGAGAATGGTGCAGAGAGGGGTGTAGCACTCCAGACCTGTCCTCCACTGAAGATGAGAGGAAAGAGAACCTATGATGTCACCTTGGAAAAAAGGTATGTACATTGCCCTTTTTAAAATAAATATGGGGGTGCTCCAAGGGGTGGATGGGGAACTGGAGATGGGGCAAAGCTATATTTAAAATGAAGAATATGAACTCTTGAATGCAGCCAACTATTTTTACAAATCAACATTTTGAATGATATACAGCATTATAGCAGGTACAACACATAGCACTGTCTGAATAACCTCTTCCACTGCAAAAAAAAAATGCATAAGAACATGAAGAATTGAGAATCTGAAAATCATGCTATTCCTCGGCTCTTCCTGTATTGGGAAGGTGAATAATACATCACTGCATTCTTCTTCACATCATAAACAGACTAATCTTTTCATTACCTTCTGCCTAATGAGAAACATATGGGTTAGAAGAACCTTGATCTTAACATAGGAATGTGAGAATTACCCTGGCTAGCACAAAATTTACTGTTTGATAATTTATAGTCAAATGCTGTTTAATGCAGCCGTAAAGGTCAATTTTCAGGTACACAATATTATATACTGAGGCTCTTTGTTTGATTATACACAAGCCTTGTCCTTCTCTGTTTATAGTATGTGTAAGTTATGTGAACTGTTACCTGGAACTGTTCATTAACTAATTTATTTGCTATTTCCCCTTATCAGTAAGGGACAGAAATACAAAGCAATATCCAGCCTGCCTTACCGCTTATTCCGATGTTTGATTTTGAAATAAAACACAGTGACATCGGCAGATATATCCTTTGAAAGTCTCTTGTGCAAAAGGGTACATAAATCATTTTTATATTTGGTTTGGACTTCACAAGCTGCAGAGGAGCCATTTATTTTCAAGCACTAGCCTGTGTCCCCAGGTCTTGCAAAAGTCTCTCTGAGAATCCTTTGCAAAAGCAGCAATGGATTTCTCTGTACACAATTTTTTTATTTCTTTTCTTTAATGTCAAAATTGAAATAGAAAAAACACCATACAAAAGAAAACTATTAATACTTACCTCTCCTATCACCTGTTTTTAGGACTTTAGCTTTCTTGCAGAACTACAGCCACTGGCAGAATTTCTAGCATCCAAACCTTTGGGTATATTAGATGCCTGCATTCACTTTGAATATTTTTTTTCTTGAATCCCATGCCACTTCGTCATTGATGTGGGAAGTAAGGTGCTAACAGATATCTAATGTTTGCATAAAAACATTAAGTGAATAGCAATTCAGTGATCTTAAAATTTAAAACAGAAAAAACAAATAATTAAAAAATTGCATAATCCATAATAAATTCAAATCTTTGCTGTGAAAATCCCAACCACCGTGCTCCTGGTGGTAAAGTGCATTGAGTGCTCCTTAGTGCTCAACCACAATGTGTGCAAAATGCACACCTACCTCCTTGTAGGTTGTCCTGCACACCGCTCAATCCGAGTCGGCGTGCGTTCCAAATGGCTGAATATCCTAACCAGATCCAACAGGAAGTGACGTCAAATATGGCGGATGCGCAGTCTCAATGCATTTCGCTTATCAGCATCATCAGGAACCAGGAGCATGGCGGTTGGAATTTTTTCAGCAAAGATTTGAATTTTTCTTTATGGATTGTGCAGTTTTTTATTATTTTGTTTTGAATTTTTAAGATCACTGGATTGCTATTCACTTAATGTTTTATGCAAACATTAGATATGTGTTAGCACCTTACTTTTTATATTTTTTTTGGTTTAGAGGTGGTTAATCCACTTAAAGGGGCAGCTTCACACACTTATTTCTTTAACCGGTTCCCGACCACGCGCAGTATATTTACTGCTGCAGAGTGGCGCTGTCCTGCAAATTGGCGCATATAAGTGGCGGCTTGCGCAGCTAGCGGGCAGGAGTGTGCTGCCGTCAGTGCGCTATCATGCCCGCCGCACTCTACAGGATTGTGCCCACGGCTCGGGCGGACCCGATGTCCGCCGTTGAGCCGTGATGACCTGCCAGAGAGAAAGAACGTCAGTGGGCATCTAAGTGGGCATCTAAGAGATCTACTGATCCCTGTCACTGGGATCAGTTAGATCTCTTATGCACATGGTAGCCCAGCCCCCTTACATTTAGAACATGCCTAGGGAACACAGTTAACCCCTAGATCTCCCCCTGCAGGTTAACCCCTTCACTGCCAATGACATCTATACAGTTATGAGTGGATATTTAAATCTCTGATCGCTGTATAAATGTCATTGGTCCCAAAAAAGTGTCAAAAATGTCCGACATGTCCGCCCCAATATCAAAGTCCCGATAAAAATCGCAGATCGCCGCCATTACCTGTAAAAAAAAATTTAAAAACGCCAGAAATTAATTCTCATGGTTTGTAAACCTGACAACTTTTGTGCAAACCATCAATAAATGACAATTGTGTTTTTTTTTTTACCAAAAACATGAAGAAGAATAAAAAAAACGATGAATACATTTTTTTTATTTATTTTTTTTTTATTTTTGGATATGTATTTTAGAAAAAAGTAAAAAATATTGTTTTTTTTGCAAAATTGTCGCCCTTTTTTTGTTTATAGCGGTAATCAGAAATGACGCAGAGGTGATCAAATACCACCAAAAGAAAACTCTATTTGTGGGAAAAAAAGGATGCAAATTTAGTTTGGGTACAACGTCGCACGACCGTACAATTGTCAGTTAAAGCAGCGCAGTGCCGAATAGCAAAAAATGCTCTGGTCCTAACATGGGAAATCCTTCAGGGGGTGAAGTGGTTAAGGTTGTTGTCATTTGGGTTGGCACCAAGGTTTACTGTTATTATTTGTACGTCATTGAAGTGTCACTATAGTATGATATAATAAAAACAGGTGATTCTGGCAAAATTACACATTTTGCTATGGCACCTGTATTGTTGCAAAGTTACCATTTGCAGACCTCTAAAAGCATTGTTGCCTGATACTCATGAATTTTGGGCCCCTCCACACCACCAGTGCCCTAGGAGTTGGTCAAGAAATTGGGTTGGGGGGGAAGGTTAAGTCACAACCATATTAATAATTGAAATGGTTAAAATGAATAACCATTATGGTTTTAAACAAATGTTTGTATACACATATGTAGTGCAACCTCCGTGAGGGCTGCTCAAAGATACTGTACCTCACCGGTTGCCTTGACCTTGCAAGTCTTCTGACACCTCTGACACTCTGGGTTCTGACATTTCTGTTACAAACAAAGAATTTAAAGGCCCACACACATGCAAAGAAAACCAGGTAGATTTGTTGACTGAGCAATTAATGGTAGCAAATTCAGTAACAAAGGGTTTGTTACATGCAAAAGATAAGACACAGTCAGTAAACTTGGTGGCAAAGCCAATTAAGAAATAGGCAATTATAATACATCAAGAACATACAGTATAATCAACAGAATATACCCCTGTATAGAGTCTATGGCTGCAGACCAAAAAGAATAGAGGAGTGGCCAGGCTTCCGTCAAACCTCTCCCTGACACCACAGTCCCAGTAGTGTGCAAACCCTAAATTCACACCAAGCAAACACTCTAAAGTTCTTACATCTATTCTCTTACAAAGAGTCCTTGGTTACTGTATGGGACTGGCTAGGCACCAAATGTTCTTGTCCCTTGTGGGGGGTGAGTATTCTGTAGTTCTTTAAGTAGTAAGGCTTGGAGGAAGGCTTGAATCTTCAGCTAGCTCTTTAAAATTTGCACAATGTGTCCTGGCTAGCAAGATGTACGCTAAATTCTCTCTTCTAGCTTAAAGTGTAACAAGGGTCTCCTTGCAAGCTTGGTGGAATGAATAAGGCAACAGTGTCTGCATTCAGTGTCCTTTGGTGTACAAAGAATGGGCAAGTGCCCGCTTACCAATCCCAGCGATATTATGTGTTGAAGAGTGGCATGAGGGCTACACAGCAGGCCTCTGTAGAGTCTGGCTCAAGGGACAGCGATTGACTCCGCATCGCACCGCGCTACCATCCAGCTGGATCTGGTGTGGATGTGACGAGGGCAGACTCCAGGCTACCGTCGAACAATCAGATTTGGCTGGCAGCAGATGCACCCGCACCCGCTTGCAATGACTCTCTCTCCCTGTAGCAACCCGGCCACAGCACAGTCTAGCACCGAGTCATTGCTTGCAGATCCAGGCCATGGTCCCAAGAGGACAATTCCATCCATCCCCACCCAGGGTTTTTATTACCCCTCCCAGCATTCTGTTCTCTTCTCCAGCCGACTGGTACTTGTAGTCCATAACTGTCAGACTTGAGTGCAAAACCTGGCTCTTTGGACTACATGTCCCAAGATGCTTTGCTCCACTCCTAGGCCTCATTCACTCTGTTTTCAGGATGTGATGACAGGCTGAGCACTAGGAGAGAACAGTCTCACTGTACAATTACTGCAAAATGTCTCCTGATAATGCAGGCAATATTAGCCAGCTCCTGGCTACATGTAGATTGATACCATTTAGTTTTATCTATTAATATGATTGAAGTATATGCATGCCCTAATGATTTTTGTTAATGCAAATTTAGATTGTTTGCATTAAAAAAATGAATTGTTAATGTGGTTACCTTCCTTAGGCCCCTTTCATATGGGCTTATCCATTTTCGGATTTCACTTCTTTGATCCCCGCTGAGCTGACGGATGACAGGTCTGTCTCCGCTCACTGTACAGAGATGGAACTGTCAGGGCCCTGCTCTGCTTTATGGAGATTAGATGAAAACTGACCATCTGTCCGTTTTCATCCGATCTGCCCGATCCGATTCTCCAGACGGATGGAAAATAGGGTTATCATCCGTCTGGATTTCACGGACAGGATCGGATCGGAGAGCGGCAGATGTCAGCGGACATGTAACCGCTGACATTCGCTGCTCCATAGGGCTGCATGGAGCGTCCATTCATGTCCACTTCAAAGATGGACAGGCGGACCTGAATGGAAAGCCCGTTTGAAAGGGGCCTAAAGCACCCCATATGGAAACATTGCTTCATTTGACTCAAGAGCCATCTACCAGGCACATGGCAGAGATAAAAAAAGCAGAAAGAGAGTATTCCTTATAAAAATGTGTACTCATTTAAATACAAATCTGTAAAACAACAAACAATAATAACAACAAAAAGAACAACTAAATAGTAATTGAGATAGTATTATATGTGGTTTCTGTGTGTTCAATCCCAGTGTTTTGGGAGGCAGAGGTGCAGCATCCAGCCCTGCTCCCTACAACCTGTCAAAGTCTATGACAGGATAAAATAAGTCTGGATGCCGTACCAAGTAGTATTTGTGTTTAGCACCATATGCTTTTAGGGATTTATGTCTGGAATGCAGCTATTCAGGGCCCTAAACGTGAATACCACTCGATACAGTGTTTGGCCCTCCAGTCAAAGCGTATTTCAGTCAGCCATAGCGTTTTGACAGGCTCCAGGCATCAAAGCTGGATTCTGCACCTGTGCCTCTTGGGTGTACTAAAATGCCAGATTGGACACACATAGGCTAAACATCTAGTGTGCATGTAGCATAAGCTGAAAGCAGTAAGGTCACAAATGTAAAGAATGGAAGTTATGGAACTACAAGGAGTATTTATCCTATGCCTGAAAAGAGGGAATTATGATTAGACTGCGGTCACTCATGACCAATGAAAACTGGGAAAATGCTAGTTTTTCTGTTCACAAAATTCCTAAATATACAGGAGTAATAATTTTGTTATATTAAGCTCTTCTGTATATTAACCTCTTCATCACTGCAACATAGCTTTCAGCCCAGGTTCACATTGAACTCGCACGTTTTCAAACTCGCATGCCAGTCCGACTTTGGGGGTGATTTCAGAGACATTTGTGCGGGTTTCTGCACAGAAGTCTATTGCAATTGCCCCTGAAGTCACCAAAAGTAGTGCAGGAACTACTTTTGGGAGATGGTGCCATTGCTGGCCATGGCCGGCAATTTGACATGCGATTTGACAAAACAGCCTGAAGTGAAAGTGGGCTTAAAGTGGAACATCACTCTTTTAATCAACATTGACTATTTTTAAAGGCTAAGTTCACCTTTTGTAAAATAAACAAATGCACATGATTTTCAGGAAAAAAAATGTCCATTTATTATTTTTTTTACCATGGAGCCTGAAAATATTGCACCCGGGATTAGTAGTTTATGGGTGCAATATCATGCTCCTGCAGACACTCCTGACAGCTGTCTACCCATGCCTTCATACAGCCAGACAGGTACTCAGCTGCAGGAAGTATCAGTGCTGATGAGCGTCCTGGTAGTTCATTGAGAATTGCAAGCCCTTTGCTGTGGTGGCAGATGGGACCTGTAGTTCATTAACTCACAGGTTGCTGCGAATGAATGGCGCGGCTCTGTGGGCAGAGCCCAGCACAACCGTGCTGAGTTTTTAAAATGTGACAACAGCTGTGGGGAAAGGATTTCCCACCTGCTGTTGCAGTGGGGGGATCAGGGGGTAAACTGGGGGCTGCATTAGTAGTATGTCATATGTTAACCCCTACAGTGCCTTGAAAAAGTATTCATACCTGTTGAAATTTAAACATGTAAATGTATTTTATTGGGATTTTATGTGATAGACCAACACAAAGTGACACATACTGTTGTGCTCATAAGTTTACATACCCTGGCAGAATTTATGATTTCTTGACCATTTTTCAGAGAATATGAATAACACAAAAACTTTTCTTTCACTCATGGTTAGTGTTTGGCTGAAGCCATTTATTATCAATCAACTGTGTTTACTTTTTTTAAATCATAATAACAGAAACTACACAAGTGACCCTGATCAAAAGTTTACATACCCCAGTTCTTAATACCGTGTATTGCCCCCTTTAAGATCAATGACAGCTTGAAGTCTTTTGTGATATTTGTGGATGAGGCTCTTTAACTTCTCAGATGGTAAAGCTCCCCATTCCTCTTGGCAAAAAGCCTCCAGTTCCTGGAAATTCTTGGGCTGTCTTGCATAAACTACACGTTTGAGATCTCCCCAGAGTGGCTCAATGATATTGAGGTCAGGAGACTGAGGTGGCCACTCCAGAACCTTCCCTTTATTCAACTTGGCCTTGTGTTTTGGATCATTGTCATGTTGGAATGTCCAAGTACGTCCCTTGCGCAACTTCCTGGCTGATAAATGCAAATGTTCCTCCATTAATTTTTGATGATATACTGCATTCATCGTGCCATCAATTTTGCCCAAATTTCCTGTGCCTTTGTAGCTCACACATCCCCAAAACATCAGCGATCCACTTGCGTTTTTTACAGGCTTCTTTGACTTCTCTCCAAATGTTGTGATTATGGTTGTGGAAAAAAAAGCTCAATTTTGGTCTCATCACTCCAAGTGACTTTGTGCCAGAAGGTTTGAGGCTTGTCTCTGTGCTGTGTGGCGTATTGTAAGTGTGATACTTTGTGGCATTTGCGTAGTAATGGCTTTCTTCTGGCGACTCGACTATGCAGCACATCTGTGCCTTCTTATTGTGCATCTTGAAATAGCCTCACCACGTGTTTTCAGAGAGTCCTGTATTTCACCTAAACTTATTTGTGGGTTTTTCTTTGCATCCCGAACAATTTTTCTGGCGGTTGTGGCTGACATTTTAGTTGGTCTACCTGACTGTGGTTTGGTTTCAACAGAACCCCTGATTTTCCACTTCATGATTAGATTTTGAACAATGCTGATTGGCATTCTCAATTCCTTGGATATCTTTTTATATCCCTTTCCTGTTTTATACAGTTCAACTAACTTTTCCCTCAGATCCTTTGACAATTATTTTGCTTTCCCCATGACTCAAAATTCAGAAACGTTAGTACAGCACTGGATGAAAGAAGCAAGGGTCTGTCAGGAGTCCAGAAACTCATTGACTTTTTATACACACACACTAATTATAAGCAAACAGATCACAGGTGAGGATGGTTACCCATTCAAACCCCTTTGGGTCAACTTGTGTACATGTTATCAAGCCAAAATCACCAGGCTATGTAAACTTTTGATCAGGGTCATTTGGGTAGATTCTTTTGTCATTATGATTTAAAAAGAGTAAACACAGTTGATTGATAATAAATGGCACCAGCCAAACGCTAACCATGAGTAAAAGAAATGTTTCTTATGTTATCATTCATATTCTCTGAAAAATGGCCAATAAATCATAAATTCTGCCAGGGTATGTAAACTTATGTGCACAACAGTAAATGTGAAGTGGAAGTAAAATGCTGAATGGTTTCCAACTTTTTTTTATCAATAAATATGTGAAAAGTGTGACATGAATTTGTATTCTTGTCAATAGTTTTTATTGAAAGTTTCCATGAAAATATGTAACATAGGTACATTTTGATGTACAGGGTGGGCCATTTATATGGATACACCTTAATGAAATGGGAATGGTTGGTGATATTAACTTCCTGTTTGTGGCACATTAGTATATGTGAGGGGGAAACTTTTCAAGATGGGTGGTGACCATGGTGGCCATTTTGAAGTCGGCCATTTTGAATCCAACTTTTGTTTTTTCAATAGGAAGAGGGTCATGTGACACATCAAACTTATTGGGAATTTCACACGAAAAACAATGGTGTGCTTGGTTTTAACATAACGTTATTCTTTCATGAGTTATTTACAAGTTTCTCTTTGTTTACAGCCATTGACATGTCGCTGAGGTTGACACGTGCGGAGCGGATAGAAATTGTGTTGGTGTCTGGTGAACGCAGTAACCGGGTCATTGCAGCAGATTTCAATGCAAGACAGCCTACGAGACCACCCATCTCCCATGCTACAGTTAGCAGACTGCTTGCTAAGTTTCGTGAAACTGGTTCAGCGTTGGATTTGCCAAAATGTGGACGCATGAAATCTGTCACTAATGAAGAAACATCAGTGGCTGTCCTAGCTTCATTCAGCAAGAGCCCACAGCGTAGCACTCGCCGCACTTCACTGGAGAGTGGCATTAGTCGAACATCCCTTCGGCGGATATTAGCTACTCACAAATGGCACCCTTACAAACTCCAGCTACTGCAGCATCTCAACGAGGATGACCCAGATCGGCGCACTGAATTTGCAGAATGGGCAAAACAAAAATTGGAACAGGACCCTCAGTTTACACAGAAGATTTTGTTCGGTGATGAGTTAACAAACAAAACCACCGCTATTGGTCTGACACTAACCCACATTGGATAGATCCCTCCAAGACTGTTGGAACCAAATAATTTATGGTATGGTGTGGTATATGGGGTACAAAGATAGTGGGGCCATTCTTCATCAATGGAAACCTCAAGGCCACTGGATATGCGAAATTGCTACATGATGATGTGTTTCCCTCTTTATGCACTGAAGCTGGCATGTTCCCTGAGTTTTTCCAGCAAGATGGTGCACCACCACATTATGGGTGTCAGGTCCGAGCATTCCTAGATGAACAGTTTCCTGGAAAGTGGATTGGTCGTCGTGGGCCAGTTGAATGGCCCCCAAGGTCTCCCGATCTGACCCCCTTAGACTTTTATCTTTGGGGTCATCTGAAGGCAATTGTCTATGCTGTCAAGATACGAGCTGTGCAGCACCTGAAACTATGGATACTGGAAGCCTGTGCTAGCATTTCTCCTGCGGTGTTGCTATCAGTGTGTGAAGAGTGAGAAAAGAGGGTTGCATTGACAATCCAACACAATGGGCAGCACATTGAACACATTTTATAAGTGGTCAGAAACTTGTAAATAACTGAAATGAAATGAAAGAATCAAGTTACGTTAAACCAAGCACACCATTGTTTTTCTTGTGAAATTCCCAATAAGTTTGATGTGTCACATGACCCTCTTCCTATTGAAAAAACAAAAGTTGGATTCAAAATGGCCGACTTCAAAATGGCCACCATGGTCACCACCCATCTTGAAAAGTTTCCCCCCTCACATATACTAATGTGCCACAAACAGGAAGTTAATATCACCAACCATTCCCATGTTATTAAGGTGTACCCATATAATTGGCCAAACCTGTATATTATAACATATAACCTATAGAAGGATAACACATACAGGTGCAAGCGGTAAAGTCATAGTTGTGGGGGGCACCTCCCACAACCAGGCAGCTAGCTGTGTCATGGAGTGGGAGGCAGTGTATCCCTCCATCAGAAGTATCCCTTGGACTAGAGTTGAGTATCATAACGCATGCATCATGAGACGATGCATGGTATATATTCGATTTGTATGTGCATATAGCTCACTAAAACATACAGAGTGAGATAAACAAAATCACAAAGTAAGTAAATACTTTGTTTTAACAACCAAAAATAATATTATCATAAGTAAACTGGAATAGGACAAGTAGGTTGACTTGGCAATAATAAAAGTGTTGCGCTGAAAGTACTCCGTAATCTACTAGTCCATGAAATATCATCAAACAATGCAATCCAGTCCTTAGTGAAAAACTTCACTGTGAATATATAACTGGCAAAAAAGTGCAAAATTAATGAATGAATTCTTCTTTAAAGTGTCTTGTGCAAATGTATGGCTGCATCCCAACACACCTTTATAGTTTTTGGAATGCTGCAGGATGCTTTTATGATCTTTATGTGAGTTTTCTCCACACAACTCTAAGTGCAATACCTTTTATTTAAATACAAGTCTTGATGATATTACGCTATGGGAGCCTTTTCTCTTTTTTGATATACTCCATATTCCTGACCTGAGAGACTGGAACAGACACATCCGGACACAACCGTGGAAGTCCTGTGGCTTCATGCTGGTAACATGCTGTGTATCTAGGAGGATTTGCATACAGGCTCTTTTTGATCTCCTATAATAAGAGATCAACGCATAGGGGTAAGCGCAATATTGACTGGTGGCGGGATCATCACGCAACGTTTTTTGAAGCACGGTGGCACTTTACAATAAACGTTTGCACAAGACTATTTAAAGAAGAATTCATTCATTAATTTTGCACTTTTTTGTCAGTTATATATTCACAGTGAAATTTTTCACTAAGGACTAGAATGCATTGTTTGATATATTTCATGGACTAGTAGATTACTGAGTACTTTCAACACTTTTATTATAGTACTGTGCATTTTCATGTGTTTATATCTCACTTTCAGTGTTGCAGCTGTCTAAAATTTAATTTTGGTGATTATTTATAACTCATGAACGCAATATATCCTTAATGTTTTTTTTATAGGTTGACTTGGCAAGTCATTCAGGTCATAGTAAAAGAAAGAGGAGCAAGTTTGAGAAGGTAAAATAGAGGAGGCGTGGCTTGCAGCGATCCTGGACGGACGGATCCGACAGAGCTCCGTACAGGCCGAAGACAATCCTGCTTAATCCGGGCTCCAGAGAGAAGGGTGAGCTCCCTAATTAGCCCATCCTGAACCTCCCCATCCCCAGCTACAATTTGGGACCAGTATCAGCCCGATCGGCGACCGGCGCCCGCGGGTCCGAAAATTTAGGCCGCGGCTTTTGCGGCCTACCGCCGCCGGACCTTTAATCCAGGTCCCTGGAGCCCTGTCTTCCTATCTAACCCTGTCACCTCACTAAACACCCTCTTGGGTCCCTACCTCAACAAGGATTACCCCCCCAAGTACCAGTTAAAGCCTCCAAAAAGAACTTTAAAGAGTTACAGATGAGGTGCGCATGCGCGAAGCCGAGCGGATCGGACATGCCGCTCTAGAGCTCCGCTCAGCCCGGAGGTATTGAGAGCCATACCCTGCAAGCCAAGTGTGAAATACTCCCCTAAAAGGCTCCCCCGCACTCTCCCACACCCTGAGCACACCGCACACAGGCCGCGATGGTCGCAACGGGCACAAAGCCGAAGATCCGCTCCAAGTCCATACGAGAGGCCCTAGCTCGGGCCTCCAGCAAAACGGCGCCGCCAGGCACCTCCAAGGTCTCCTCACCGCGGCCGCCCAGGCTCCCTCCCCTCCACCATCCAGATGAAGGTGGGTCTGACGCAGACTCTCTGGCAGCCCCCCTGTCGGGTGAAGTGCCTTCAGGGATCCTCAAGCAATTTGAGAAGATGCTACAACGAGCGTTGCAACGCACATCGGATCAGATCACTGAACAACTCACAAGGGAGATCAGGGAGCTGGGCCAGCGCACTTCAGACTTAGAGCTAAGAGTAGACAAACTTGAACTACAACTTGCTTCTCAAACTGACGAGATAGAAGCACTGAGGGAAGACAACCAAACACTACAAGCACACCTTGAGGATATTGAAAATCGCTCCAGGCGATCAACCCCCCGTTCACAGGACACCTGTGCCAGCTTAAGTTCCGCGAGATAACCCTACCTCCCCCGGTCAAGAACCTTCTCTCGACATTGTCAACTAACTTCCAGAAGATGTCAAAGTCCCTAGGGGGACTAGGACTCTAAACTAGCGGACCTCGCTAAAAGTTATAGGAGTTCCACACGAACATCACAAACCAACAGAAGGGAGTCACGAAGATAGAGCAGTCAAACTCTTCGTTCAACATCAAGTTCAAACAGATGAGAATCGAGATTCAGACTTCACGCGACCGGGTCGAGGGACTAGAGGGAACACTCAACAAGTCACTAGACTAGGCTACACGCAACGTTGCGAGCAACATCGTAGAAGAGTTTAA
>BLSH010385353.1:74122-86243 GCA_018402905.1 Glandirana rugosa | reverse complement strand
TAAACCCCTAGGTGGTCTAGGTCTGCCCATCTATGCTAAGTATTATCAAGCGGCTCAACTCGCCATTCTTACGAAATATCACGCCATGACAGAAACACCCTTATGGGTTTCCCTAGAATCTGCCGATTGCGACCCCCTCTCGATAGCCAATTTTCTGTGGCTGCACCCCAAGGACCGCAAACCAATACGCAACCCCATCACTAGACACTCTCTCCGTCTATGGGATAGGCTCAAATTTAAATACAAGCTTCAATCTTTGCATAATCCTCTTCTTTCGTACCTCCGAAACCCCTCGTTCTACCCGGCCTGGACCTCGCCCGCTTCATTCTCTAATTGGCAAGAGGCGGGCCTAATCCGTGCTTACTCCTTCACCACCCCTGATAACCACTTCTCATTTCCTACCCTGTCCGAATCCCATGGCCTCCCACCATCCGAACTTTTTCGCTATCTACATTTGAAAAAGTATGGTTACCATGGACTAAACATTTCCTCCCCCCAGACCTGGACATTGACCTGCTTCACCCATAATATCTATGTCGCACTAACTCTCTGTTCTCCATGCATATTACTGGTTGCCACGTGATCTCTATCCGGCACTCCCCCCCCCCCCCATTGTACATACTACTTCACTCCCCCCCTCTTTTTCCCTCTCTCCCTCCTTATTCTTTTTCCATCTTTTACTTAACACATGCAGTCGACTCTGAGACCGACCTGTGCTCCTCCAACCCAGAAAATGTATAAAGAAAATGTTGTTAAACCGCAAGTTTGTCTATTAACCAATATTGATCTAGTTCCATGCTAAACTCCCCCGTTAGCTTTTCTCCTCCTGTTACGGGGAGGGACGTTTCTCTGGTCTGTGAGTTATTATACATTGCTATATGACTGCATTATTACTAGACCTGCTGGTCTCTATTGTTAAACCACTTTTCTTGTATTTTGTTTTTTCTTTAATAAAATTTTTTGAACACAGAGAAGGTAAAATAGAGAAAGATATAAAGAAAGAACTGCGGTGGGGGGTCAAGGGTTCCAGGTGGGCCCAGGGCCTTAGGTTGACTATTGCTGAAGATTGGTGTGTTTAGGTTTCCAGGAGGGAGTTGTCAAAGTCTGAGGGTAGGAAATGATCTACCCAAGCCTGTCATATTGTAAGGTGTATTGGAATTCTGTCCTGAAGGGTAGCTTTAATTTTGCTTTGGATCATGGCTTGGATGATTCTGTTTTTTACTACCGGAATACAAAGTTTAGGGGATTTCCACACTCATGCGATTATTGTTTAGCTGCAGTCATAACCTGCATTAGGAGACAAAACTGGGCTCTAGTACAATTCAGGGTCTTATGATTCAGTAGTGCAAGTGCTGGGTCAGGATTTAGCGTCATGTTGACCAGGGTAGAGGCCATATGAAAAATTGTTGTGCTACCGGGCATGTCCACCATATGTGCACGTGCAGGGGTAACCTGGTAAAAATTTAGATATCCTTGCCGGGACCAAGTACCACCTTAATAAAACTTTATAATTAGTTTCAAGTGCTAGTATGTTTTGAGAAGAGGATTTAGTGTTTGCCCAAATGTCCTCCCAGTCCTCAACTTCTAAGTCGATCTCTAGGTCATGAGACCACTGCGCTGTATAAGTTGCCATGTTGGTTGGGGGAGATGTCATATGACTATATATGCGGGATATGATACCTGGAGTCTGTGGGTCTGAATCACAAATGCCTTCAAAAAATGTTAGACTATCAAGAGAGGAGTGTGCACATGTAAATTTTGGAAGAAATGTGTTATCTGGAGGTAACGGAAATATTCCCTAAGCGGGATGTTGGCCTGTTCTCTTAGGGTGGCAAATGTTTTAATGTAGTGTAAGTTACAAGATCATAAATACGGGTCAGAATTGATGACTGCCATGTGTGGAATGAAAGTGGATCCTGAGGGGCTGGGTAAAAACCTGGGTGGTTCAGGAAGGAAAGTAGTGGGGTATGAGGGGACATTAATTTAGACAAGATCTGTAGCTTATCCCATATTTGGAGAGAGTGTTGGGTCACTGGGTTAGTTATAATGCCGCGATCCTGGCGAGACATCCATAATAAAGTATGTACTGTTAAAGGGTGAAGGTCAATATCTTCAAGCCCCACCCAAAGTGGAGATTCAACTTTCGCATGATAGAGTGTGATTTGTGCTAACTGGGTAGCATAGTAATATCTTAGAAAACAGGGAACTCCCAGGCCACCATTCAGCCTGCTCCGTAATAAAACTGCTTGAGGTACCCTGGGTCTCATAGAGCCCCAGATGTACCTAAACACCCGACACTGTATGGCTCTAAAAAAGTAAGAGGGAAGTGTTACTAGGAGGACCCTTAAGAGGTACAGGAGTTTAGGGAGTAAGGTCATCTTGACGGCCGCCACGCGTCCGAACCATGAGAAACAAAGCGGTTGCCAAGTGGCTAGTAAAGAGGATAGATGGGACTATATCGGGGGATAATTTACTTGGTATAGTTGTGAGGGATCGCCGACCAATTTAATTCCCAGGTATGGTATTGAGACAGAGGACCATGAAAATTGGAAAGTTTTCTGTAGGTGACTAAGTTCAACTTGTGGTAGGGACACGTTAAGTGCTTTCAATTTAGTTGGGTTGACCTCTAGTCCTGATACTAGAGCGAATCTGTCCAAAGATTTGAAAAGGTTTGTGAGGGTGGTGCGTGGGGAGGTGATAAATAATAAGATATTGTCTGCAAATAAGCATAGTTTCTGAGTCGTGAAGGCTATTTCCAGGCCTTTGATATCAGGGTTAGTTCTAATTAAAATTGCCAGGGGTTCTATTGCGAGGGCAGAGAGTAAAGGGGAGAGTGGACAGCCCTGTCTGGTACCCCATTGAATAGAAAAATTACCCAAACAAAAACCAGAATATTTGACATATGCTTGCGGATTATCACATAAGGAGTCTATCCATCGCAAAAAGCTTGGGCCAAAACCACAACGCTGTAGTATAAAATGTAGGTAGGACCAGGAGACAGTATTGAATGCCTTTCTGATATCAAGAGAAAGGAGTTGTAGGGGTATCTTATGGGATCTAGCTAAACGTTGAAGGAGAATTATAAGTCTAATTATGTCACAAGCTTGGCGCCGCAAGATAAATCCCACCTGGTCTTTGTGGACCAAGCCTCCAATAATTGGGTTGAGTCTTGTGAATTTGTATTTAGCCCCCCTGAGTCAATACTTTGTAGAACGCCCTTTTGCTGCAATTACAGCTGCAAGTCTTTTGGGTATGTCTCTACCAGCTTTGCACATCTAGAGAGTGAAATTACTGCCCATTCTTCTTTGCAAAATAGCTCAAGTTCTTTCAGATTGGATTGACAGCATCTGTGAACCGCAATTTTCAAGTCTTGCCATATATTCTCAGTTGGATATAGGTCTGAACTTTGACTGGGCCATTCTAACTCATGAATATGCTTTGACCTAAACCATTCCATTGTAGCTCTGGCTGTATGTTTAGGGTTGTTGTCCTGCTGAAAGGTGAACCTCCATCCCAGTCTCAGGTCTTTTGCAGACTTTAACAGGTTTTCTTCTAAGATTGCCATGTGTTTGGCTCCATCCATCTTCCCATCAACTCTGACCAGCTTCCCCGTGCCTGCAGAAGAACATCCCCACAACATGATGCTGCCACCACCATGTTTCACGGTGGGGATGGTGTGTTCAGGGTGATGTGCAGTGTTAGTTTTCCACCACACATTTTTTGCTTTTAGGCCAAAAAGTTACATTTTGGTCTTATCTGACCAGAGCACCTTTTTCCACATGTTTGCTGTATCCCCCACATGGCTTCTTGCAAACTGGACTTCGTATGGCTTTCTTTCAACAATGGCTTTCTTATTGCCACTCTTCCATAAAGGCCAGATTTGCAGAGTGAACAACATATAGTTATCCTGCAGACAGATTCTTCCACCTAAACTGTGGATCTCTGCAGCTCCCCCAGAGTTACCATGAGCCTGTTGGCTGCTTCTCTGAATAATGCTATCCTTGCCTGGCCTGTCAGTATAGGTGGACAGCCATGTCTTGGTAGGTTTGCAGTTGTGCCATGCGCTTTCCATTTTCGGATGATGGATTGAACAGTGCTCCGTGAGATGTTCAAAGCTTGGGATATTGTTTTTATAACCTAACCCTGCTTTCAACTTCTCCACAACTTTATCCCTGACCTGTCTGGTGTGTTCCTTGGTCTTCATGATACTGTTTGTTCACTAACATTCTCTAACAAACCACTGAAGGGCTTCACTGAACAGCTGTATTTATACTGAGATGAAATTACACATAGGTGGACTCTATTTATACTATTTAGGTGACTTCTGAAGGCAATTGGTTCCACTAGATGTTAGTTAGGGGTATCAGAGTAAAGGGGTCTGAATACAAATGCACGCCACACTTTCACATATTTATTTGCAAAAAAATTTGAAAACCATTTATCAATTTCCTTCCACACAATTATATACTACTTTGTGTTGGTCTATCACATAAAATCCCAATAAAATATATTAACGTTTTTGGTTGTAACGTGACAAAATGTGGAAAATGTCAAGGGGTATGAATACTTTTGTATATATATATATAATATGTAACATGTTACTAAAGGGGAACTCATCCTTTAATCCCTATGGAGCTAGCATTAGCATATAGATAGGAAGTATATAATATTTACTTTTTTTAAAACGTTTTATTTTACATTTCTTCAGTTACTTCCTGGTTTCCAGGCCTAGTCAAATTATGTCATACATCCCAGGAGTCTTCAGGAAGGGAGGAGAGGTTTCCTCAACTAAGCACACCCTACTGCCTGCATGCCTGAGCTAAGGACAGATGGGTTCCAGGAGGTAAATGCTACATGAATCATCTGTCCTTACTAGAATGAGAATAGTTAACAGTATCTGGCAGTAAGCATACCTAGAAACCCTACTAGAGCTTAAAAAAGTAATACCAGTAGTGAGGAGGTTATAGATCCTAAACACCCTTGGACATACATCCAGGCTACCTTGTCCTCAAATTCTAATGCCTCGACACCTGCCGATGCAGTCCAGTCTGCCTCTGCACCAGTTCTTCTGGTCCAGCCCATGCCAATTGAGCCTCCTGCTTTTTCATATTTGAGACTTTTAGTAGCCTGGCCTCACCCTACTGCAATTTTAGTTCCTGTAAAACCTTTTCTAGCTTTTCTTTAAAGTGACACTAAACTCTGGAATTTAAAATTAAATTCAAGTAACAAGTATGTATTCCTAAGTCAAAAATGGGCCCTTCTATTGCTTTCTGCCCCCTCTAAATCTCATTTTTTTTCCTACTGTGATTACAACTTCCTGTTAGAGGTCGGCTTCCTTAATTTTTCATGGCCCCACTGTATGTAAGAACGTAGCACCCTCTCTTGCTCATTCCCAAGATGGATTAGAGGCTATGGACTATGAAGCTAAAGGGGAAAAGCAGAAGATTGGGAGATCACAGAGAATATTACAAGGAGACAGAAATGCACAGTAAGAAATATTATCACGAAAAATAGATCACTGGGCCATTAAGCAGCACATAAGTAAAAATTATTTTTCAAGAATAAGGATATTGTTTGTCACTTTAATGTTCTGATTGATAATTGTAAGATTGGCAATCCTGACACTTGTTGGTGTGCCTGACAGTATTTGTGTCTGTTATCTCTCACAAGGCTGATCAGTTCAATCAATCCTGTTTTCAGAAGTAGCAACATTCACCACAAAATTAGCTCCAATATATTAACATTGTCTATAATGGAAAGTCTGGTTAATTAGAAAAGCTTTCATGTTTTTAGTCAGATTCATTAATTGGCTAAAGTATAGCATAATACACACTTAAAATGGTATTAACCCCAAAAGTAAATATTTACTGTGTTGCAGCTTACCAATTCTTAGATGTGATGGCTGCATTAGTTTCCTCTCTTTAGACTTTCTTTCCTTTATTTTCACCTGGTGTTCCAGACAGTAAGTCTGTTGTTTTTCAACAGAAAATGCTCTCCTACAGATGTAGCAGTTACAGGGATGAGATGCACCATTTAGGGGTACTAACAATGGCCAGCTTTTATTTTTTTTTTAATGTAAAACCTTTATCCCAAAAGGAAAAAAAATGCCATAACTGCTTATAAAGTATTTGCAGGAGTTTGGCTTCAATTTGTTAGTGAATCTAAATCTGCTAGTACATCTAACACTCACCTCCTCCCGATTAAAAATCCTGCTGTCCAAATGTGCCCCCTGTGCTCATTCGTCCAGAGTGGGGACACTTTAATATAGGAGGTGTGTTACTAACCAGATCATCGGGTGACAACAGAGGGGAAAAAGCCAAAAAAAAGAAAACTAATGCAAACACTGCATATAAGGATTGGTAAGCTGCAATATTTTACATTTTTGGTTTTGGATTTGATAAAGCTTTAAGCTGCACAAATACCTTAACTTAGTGAATATCTTACAGCTGTGTAGACATTATATTCTATTGCTACATCTCTTAAGTGAGCTCTCTACTAAAATGCATGTTTCATGGCTTAATAGGGCACAAGTCAGCATTACCAACTCATATTAATATTTAGAGTAGCTAGAATACAAAACTGCTCCTGCGCTACCTTATGAGATCTAAAACCAAGGCAGCTTAGATCAAATGGTCTTCGCCAAACACTTACTTAGTGAGTTTTTTTATTTTATTAGACACTGCAGAAGGCCCCTTCGCTTCCATTCGACAGACTCAGCTTGATAGACTTGCAGTGCAATGAGAAGCTCAGCAAAGCAAAACCACTGCTCAGTACTATCAATTAGAAAGCAGGACCTGCATATGCAAGGAGCTAGCCAGTGTATGTGTATAATGAGAAACTATACACAATAGAGTGGTTTTAAAATATTAATACACTTTCTCCTGATCTCCATAACAATATTATTATATAAAGTATACAATATAGTTCCCTTTAACATATGCTGTCTATTTTCTTGAAATGTAGGTATGTACAGTTCTGTATTATTTTACTGCATGTTTGTATTCAGCGATGTTGGTGGAGATGTTAAAACATGGAAAGCGCTGTCTACCAGTTAAACAATGACATGCAATCTGTGCCAAATTGATTTTCTTCTACCGTTCAGAAGCCTCCATTGGGATTTCTTAAGATATGAACAACTCTCATCACACATGCTGCCTATAAAACCACAGGTGTTGCTTACAGCATGAAACACATTCTCATGTAGAATAAATAAATGTGCATAAATTCAACACTTACACACACATATACAGTATAACATTGATTATGTTATAATATAATGTATATATATGTATAATGTATATGTATGTATCAAAAACAATACTTCTGAAGACATATTATGAGAATGAAGTCACAAAGGAAACGTCAACACATAGGTGTGTGCAGCCTATTGCATTAGGGTGGGCAACCTAAAGCTCAATAATGCGTAATATATACACACACGCTTTTATAAATTAATGTAAAAAACATTTTAAAATTTGTTAAAACATGGATGGTGTTAGTAGGGCAGTGGACATGTCACTAGGGCAGAGGTTAGTGTTAGTAGTTTTTTATTTTTATTATTTTATTTTCCTTGTTCAATATTTTCATTAACAGTTTGTTAAAGAAAACAAAGAGTACAGCGGTTATACAGCATATTAATACATAAAAACGTGGAATTCAAAAACGTACAGTAACCGTATTGCTAGCAGAATAAAGAAACAACCGAAATGGCAGCACGCTTTCTAAGACGTGATGTGGGGGATATTGTCCATCTCTGTGGGCACCCCAGTGGGGGCTCACTGTGCCGCAGGAGAGGGACAGCGTTTATGCTCTGCAGGCCGCTAATTAGAATGGATACAATAAGTTGCAATGGGTTAAGAAAAAGGAGGGATGTGTGAACCGGTAACAAGATCCACTCCTGTGGCATGTTATGGCCTCAGCGTGTTATTTTATTTTCATATTATTTTTAACATTTTTTTTAGGAGCCCAATTGGGGGGGGGTGCTTTGGTGAAATATCAGCAGGGGGAATCTGCCCTGCAGGGGGTGATTAGGGTGTGCCCAGGCACATCTTGCATACCCCCTGTGCACGCCTATGCATCAACACATCACACAATACAAAAGCAGAAAAACATAATTTATTATGTACTGTATTTGTATAGTGTGTCACCATTGTGCCTGTGCTAAATTGCAAAAAGATTTTTTTTTTCAAACCATATAGAGCAGGGTTTCTCAACCAGGGTACCATGGAACCCTTGGGTTCCTCCAGAGGTTGCTAGGGGTTCCTTGAGCAATGAGCAATCTCTACCTCTCAGATAAGTTCCCTCTGACACCATTGATTTTTTATCTGTAAGGGGGTAATTTTTCCCAATGACCATAAGTATAAGGAGCATTCTTCCTGCTGACCATCACACTAATTAATCATGTTGGAGTTGTAGATATAGTCATATTTAGGAGGGGTTCCCTAAGACCAGAAAGTTATTTCAAGGGTTCCTCTGTGTTGAAAAGGTTTAGAAACCCTGATATAGAGTATAAAAAAAAAACTTGTACTCAATGTAGAATCTGATACACTTGGATATGTGTAATGGGAGAGAAAATGGAGAGAACACGGTATGAATACAGAACACTAAAGATGATTCAAGTGATCAGTAGGCTCATTTTACAAACTCTAGGGAGTTTAGGGATTGTCATATTGTGATGACATAGTGTACAGAGTCCCTACATCTGCTGTGAGTCCACAAGCCTCTGACGCAGCCGGCTAAGTCCGGTGTAACCAGTCAGGCAGAACCCCCTGCTTATCTCTGTTACATTGGACTGGAGGATACACAGCTTTCATTTCAGCAATGGCAGCACTCCGTGGATAAAGACTGTATATTGCTACATGCTGGATGGCCAACATCTACAGGAGAAAATTCCTTGAACTACTTGTTTATCATATAACTTGGATTACAAATGGACCCTATAGGGTCATCAGGGAAAAGTAACCCAATCCTGGAGGACTTTTCACAGTGCGAGGGGGGTTTATCAGGACTGTACCATCAATTAGCCTCCTTCAGTGAGGCATATGGATTGCCTGGATAATTGTATCATATATGTACCCCCTCTTGACCACTGTTCAGTCCCCACATGAAAGAACTGTAACTGTTAATGTGTGTACATTCCCACAGACCCCATCTTGGATCACCAACGGTCTATCTTTCATGACATATCTCCTGGATGTCCTTAACCAGTTGCTGCCTGCCCGCTGTGGATTGACGGTGGCAACATGGCTTGATATCGCATATCGCCGGCACCTGGCGGCGGCTGCGAGATTGCGGATTGTGAGCATGTGCACCGCCATAGGCGCGCTCACTGTGTAGAGGGGGAGCCAGGGAGCGGGTAGGGTGGACACGATGTCCACCGGCTACCAGCGATTGCTCCCCCACAGTGACAGAACAGAGATCCGTGAGTGTAAACAACAGATCTCTGTTCTGACAGGGGAGCAGGATTGTGATCACACAATCACTCTTCTCCCCCACTCAGCCCAGCCCCCATACAGTTAGCAACACCTCCCAGGGAACACAGTTAACCCTTTGATCGCCCCCTAGTGTTAACCCCTTCCCTGCCAGTGACATTTATACAGTAATCAGTGCATTTTCAAAAGCACTGATCGCTGTACAAATGTCAATGGTCCCAAAAAAAAAGTGTCAAAAGTGTCCGACATGTCCGCCGCAATGTCACAGTACCATTAAAAATCGCAGATCGCCGCCATTACTAGTAAAAAATAATAAAAAATAATAAAAACCCATAAATTAATTCTCATCATAAACGCGGCAACTTTTGCGCAAACCAAACAATATACGCCGATTGCGATTTTTTTACCAAAAACATAATGAAGTAAATATATTGGCCAAAACTGATGAATAAATTAGGTTTTTTTATATATTTTTTTGGATATGTATTGCAAAAAGCAAGAAATATTGTTTTTTTTCCCAAATTGACGACACAGGAAGTGTTTTTGCATCACTTCCTGTTTTACATGTGGTCTCCTGTTTTATTGTTTTTTATTATGAGTTTGTAATACCCTGTGTGGGTTTATTTGGAAACCTTTTAAAATCATATCACTCTATGAGGATTGCTTTCTCTTCATACAAATATAACGCCGGGATGGACAACAAGGAGAAGAAAGGAGAAGCCACAGAGGTCTATCTGGAGAACCGCTGCACAGTAGCGAAAACTGTGGATGCTTTGTACCCTGCAAGGGGTGATTCATTCTGGTAAGTTCACACCTTAAGAGCATGCTAAGGAGCACGGCAACACCAGAAGCATCGGCCACCTTATCTGTGTAGTACAGTCAGGTACTGGGAAAATTACGGTCACCGATCTCTTCCTGGAAAGCAACAGTCACCTATTTATATGTTTTCTTTACCTTCACACTTTTGCATAAAGACTATTGGCAAACTGACTCAAGAGACTTGCTATTTAAGTCATATATATATGTACCGAGAAAGTTTCAGGAGAGATTTGCAAAAAAAGGCACTGAAGAGCGACTTATTTGGTTCACTCTTTATATGAATTTTTTTTTTAACATCTGTTTTGGAGTAATGTATCTCAGAAATGTATTGTAAAATTTAGTACCCTCTAGCACCAGCACTTTAACACATGTGGTTGTCATATACCATCCCAAGTTTCTTAACAGCGCCGCACCTACTACATCTATCTCTTACGTTTTTTTATATACCCCCCTCTTTGAGGAGGTAATAGTAGGGGCTGCAGTTCCAGTCACCCACCATATGCACATTTACCATCTGCGCGGAACTACCATCTTCTCATCCCATCTATTTTCTACAAAGTGCCCAAATACTAGAGGACCTGTGAAGGATACAATTCATACAAATATACACAGGCCGCCAGCGTGATCCTACCGTGTCATAGAGCTGAAGGGGGGGGGGTTAATTGTGTGATAGATTTTGTATGTTGGATACTGGTTTTATTACACATTTGCATTTTTTGTTTTTTTCATGTGGTTACTACTATAATAAATTTGATACTATTTCATACATATATACAGTGAGTTGGTCATTCATTTTATCTGGGTGAAGGTTGAGCAAACCCAGGTTTTTAATCTTTAGAGTTGAATACAATACCTAACTAATTTAATAGTTTATAACTATTATTATAGTTTTTATTATTATTTATAAATAATAATAATAATAATAAAAAAAATTCCAATACCTACTTATAATTTAATAGTTTATAACTATTATTATAGTTTGTATTATTATTATTATTATTATTAAGAATAAATAATAATTATAAAAAACTATAATAATGGTTATAAACTATTAAAATATAGGTTGGCATGGAATTTTGTTTTTTAAAATTTTTTGGATTTTCGAATTTCGGATTTTTGTTCATTCCGATTTTTGAATTTCGGATTTTCGTTCATTCCGATTATCAAATTTCAGATTTTCGTTTTTTCCAATTTTCCTTCTTTTCAAAAGTTGTTTTTAGAAAAATTCAGGAAATACATTTTCGTTATTCGGACGTTTCCGAATTAATGAAAATTCTGAATTTTGATAAAAAATTAATGGGGAATGAAACAAATTGCACATGTCTCATTCCCTTGTTAATAATTTCGGATCGGATATGAGCTATGCTCAGAACTCAGCATGCCCTGAACCCAGACTGTCACTGACCACTCTGCCTGTCTGCCAACTGTAAGTACCTATGCACTGTGCTCCATTTGTGCCTGCCCTGGCTTGGTAGCCAGGCACTATAGCATTGTGCACAAGACCTGGGAACAACTGAGTACCAGTAGGCCTGCTTGCCTTATGGGAAAGGGGCAGGGGCGTATTATGAAATCAGTGGGCCTGAGATAAAAAGTGGGCCCTAGGTATTGTTAAAAAATCAAATGTGTCACGCATAAATGTGGGCGTGGTATAAATTGCACTAAACATCAGGCGTGGCTTAAAGGGGGTATGGTCTGTAGTCTGAGATGACTTGCATGTAATGTTAAATAGGGAATGTACAGTGCGGAGTGGATGGCGGTGGGTAGTATGTGCAGGAGAGGAGTGGGGAGTGCATGGCAGTGGGTATTATGCACAGGAGAGGAGTGCTGAGTGTATGGCGGTGGGTAGGTGGCGGTAGGTGAGGCGTGACATG
>BLSH010385340.1:450471-461714 GCA_018402905.1 Glandirana rugosa | reverse complement strand
TACACAAATGTGAGGGGTGTACTTACTTTTGTGAGATACTGTGTGTGTATAAAATGTGTAGTGCAGTCTTGGGTGTACCCACCTTTAGAATCAAACAGAGGGTCTTAGTTTCAAGGTATGGCGGCTCACTTCTCATCAGAAGGCCTCTGATATGGGATTGTCCCTGCTTATTCTTCGCAGACATTAATCCAACTTAGCATGGGATTTAAATAAAAGAACAAATCTCACTTAAAGTGATTGTAATGGTTTATTTTTTTTATGTTTTAAATAACAAACATGTCATACTTACCCGCTCTGTGTAAGGGTTTTGCACAGAGCGGCTCCGATCCTCCTTTTCTGGGGTGTCCTGGTGGTGCTCCTGGCTCCTCCGATTCATCAGGTGCCCCATGAAGGCCCGCTTTCCATGGGGGGCACTCGTGCGGGTGCACTCCCGAGTCCTGCTGCTGCGTCCATTGACACAGACAGCAGGACTAGGCCCTGGCCTTGGCTCCCGTGTCACTGGATTTGACAGCAGCGGGATCCAGTGAGGACCCGAGAAAGTGGATGGAGCTGCTGGGCTCGTTCTCATCACTGGAACGATCGGGTTCAGGTAAGAAAAATGGGGGGCAGCTGAAGCACAGGTTTTTCACCTTAATGCATAGAATGCATTAAGGTGAAAAACCACGAGACTTTGCAACTCCTTTTAAAGTGGTAGTAAAGGCACAAGGTTTTTTACCTTCATAAATTCTATCCATGAAGGTAAAAAAACCTTCTCTGTGCAGCAGCCCCACCCTAATACTTACCTGAGCCCCGCTCTTCCTCGGACGATGTGCATAAGAGCCTTGGCTGTCCGGGGACTCTCCCTCCTCATTGGCTGAGACAGCAGCAGGAGCCATTGGCTTACACTGCTGTCAATTACAGCCAATGAGGAGAGAGGGGGCGTGGGGCTGAGCCACAGTTGTGTGTGAATGGACACGCAGAGTCGCAGCTCATGAACAAGCCTGCTTGGGTGCCCCCATTGCAAGCTTCCAGCTCTGGGGGCAGGAGGGAGGGACCAGGAGCACAAGCCATTGGCTGAGAGCGCTAGTTTGATGCCGATCGGCAGACCTTTTCCGGTGATGCCCCTATGACAGAAGCTGGACGTTGGGCCAGCTTCTTTCGGACCAGTTGCCGTACACACGGGCTGAAAGTTGGCCGGTTTCTATTAAACCGGCCGATACCGACTGTGTGTTACGGCCCTTTATATCGCACTATCCTCTCTCCTAAGCACTTCAGTTTTCGTTTGACTTTTTTGGGGCAAAAGCATTAAAAGCCAACTACAGCTAAAATGTCTAAAACTCTAAAAGCTCAATAGAGAAACTCCCTGCACAATGCATCAAAAGCCTCTATTGTGTATGGCGTGAAATATAATTGTCTTAAAAAAAATCCGGTTACATGATGGGGCTGGCCGTTCTTCAGAAGATGCAGCCTGAAGGAGGGGTTCCTGCAGAGGCTCATATGGGTAATGTGATGTGTTCACATGACACTGGGATCTGCTGGGAACACTGTGAGTATAGAAAAGAATCGCTCCCTTTTTAAAATAATCACATTTTGTTGCTTTGCAGCCTGAAATGAAGACAGACACAGTTTTAGTTTTATTCAACTGTGCAGCTAATAACATCCAAGTGTAAGATATACACCAACATGTCAGGAAAAAAATCAAAAACAGAATCACTGAGTTGGAAAAAGGACCCCCCCCCCCCCCCCTTGTGCCAGTGTTTTGCTGGACCTCCTTTTGCTTTCTTCTACTAACTTTGCACATCTAGACTTTGCAATATTTGCCCGCTCTTCTTTCCAGAACTGTTCAAGTTCAGTTAAGTTTGATGGTGACCGCTTGTGGACTGCGGTCTTCAATCTTTGCACAGATTTTCAATGGGGTTTAAAGAGGAAGTAAACCCTGATGGGTTTACTTCCTCTTATTCACCTGCAATGTAAAGGCATAATAGGCTAGTATGTGCCACTTACCTGCCATTGACGCCCGCGCTGTCCCCACAGTAGTAAGCGTCCATCTTTGCCCCTCTTCCTTTTGGGGCCACAAACTCCGGCACTCTGACTGGCTGGAGTCGCGTGATGTCATTCCCACGCATGCGCGCGGGTGCCACCAATCGCTGCGCGCTGTCAGTGAAGAATCGGCACAGAGGCCGTTTCTTCACTGCGCATGTGCCGACTCACGTTGGCACATGCCAGTATAGCGTATATCTCCTAAAACGTGCAGGTTTAGGAGATATACAGGGAACCTACAGGTAAGCCTGATTACAGGCTTACCTGTAGTTTTAAAGTGGCTGTCAACTCATGACAAACCACTTTAAACTACAGGTAAGCCTACAATAAGGCTTACCTGTAGGTCCCGGAAATATCTTCTAAACCTGTATGGTTTAGGATATATTCCCTGTATCTGCATGTGCCGACGTCATCGCCACATGCGCACTGAAGAATCGGCACCCGGGGTAGTTTCTTCTGTTGACGTGCCGTAAATGGCGGCTTCCGTGCGCATGCGCGGGAGTGCCATCAGCACGGCTCCGCCAATCATAGTGCTGGAGCCCGCGCTGTGATTGGACGGAGCCGCAGACCTGGAAGAGGCATTTTGCTGAGACCGCTGCAACAGCTTTGTTCCAAGGTAAGTATTTCATAATGAGCTAGTATGAGCTGCATACTAGCTCACTATGCCTTTGCTTTGCAGGGGTTTTTTTTTTTTTGTTTTTTTTGGGGGGAGGGGCGGGGGGGCGACTTTACAACCGCTTTAAGTCTGGGCTCTGACTAGGCCATGCAAGGACTTCCGCTTTCTTCCTCAACCATGGTGTGGTAATTTTTGCTGTGTGCTTTGGGTCATTGTTGGAAGGTAAACTTTCTTCCCATTACAACTTTCTGGCAGAGGGCAGCAGATTTTACTCAAGAATTTGATGGTATTTTGTCCCATCGATTTGTCCTTCTATCCTGACAATTGCTTCAGTCTCTCCTGCGGAGAACCCCCCAATAACAGAATATTACCCCCCCCCCCAATAACAGGATATTACCCCCCCCCCTCCAATAGCAGGATATTACCACCCTCAATAACAGGATATTACCCCCCCCCCCCAATAACAGGATATTACTCCCTCCATGGTGTTATTTGGATGGTGAGCTGCATTGGATTTCCGCCAGACGTATTGTTTGGTGTTGAGACCAAATAATTCAATTTTAGTCTCATCTGACCACTTTAAACGCACCCTGAAGATTGTGAGGCCACATGGGAAAAGTTGTTCTGGTCAGATGAGACTAAAATTTTATTATTTGGCCTCAACACCCAACGATATGTTTGTCGGAAATCCAGTAAAGCTCACGAAATAAAAATTTGAAAAAAATCAAATTTCTTCATAAATTTAGGCCAAAATGTATTCTGCTGCATGTCTTTGGTTAAAAAAAAACAACCCAATAAGTGTATATTGGTTTGTGTGAAAGTTATAGCGTCTACAAACTATGGCGTGTATATATACTGGAATTGTTATTTATTTTTTATGCTAGTGATGGCAGCGATCAGCGACTTATAGTGCAGCTGGCAATCTGACACAAACTGTTACTGGGGGGAACTGACTGACACTGATATCACCAGTGACCCTAATACAGTGATCAGTGATATTATAAACTGTCACTGTACTAATGACACTGGCTGGGGAGGGGTTAACATCTAGGGGGTAATCAAGGGGTTAAATATGTGCCTAACAATGTGTAGTGTGTGCCACGTTTTAATAATCGCTTTGTCCCTTCTCCCTGAAGAAACAGAGATTGTTCCCTCTGTACAGAGCTCTGTGTTGATTGTTAACACAGAGCCCTGGGCTGGGATTGGACACAGCCGATCAGCAGCTTCCAGCTATGAGTCATTGACCGGGACCTGCTGACATAATCCACTGTGTCTAATTACAGTGGAAGTCAGCAGACGGGCACGTGCGCCCTGTACCTGGATGAGGCCTGCAATGTACAGGTACGTCACTGTGCCTGTATGGGCCGCCCTTCTGGAGTACATTGCAGGTGGGCGTTCAATAAGTGGTTAAAGGTGGTGATGTTTTAGAGAGCTTGCAGTGCCCTTTTTTTCAAGGTATATTTTATTAATGGGAGGGTAAAGGGAGCAGGAAAGGTATTTAAATATTTTTGCTTGTTAGCAGAAGCCATTGTCATTGTGGTGTCTTTCTTGGTTTGTTTCATGTGATGCCATTGTCTCCTACTAATTCACAGTCTTTTTCCTCCAGTTGTTAGCTCAACAAGATGCCCACAGGATACACGTGGTGTCATCACCAGCCATTGCTGCAAGACACCCATGAAGCTGTCCGAAAGCCATAGAGGCCCCACTAAGAGCAGGAAGCACCATGAAGCCTGCACACGAGCGCAGCCAGGAATGCCTTCCACCAAAGAAACGCGATCTGGCACAGAGCACTATAAACATAGAGGAGCCACCCAAGGTGGATAACGCCTCCTCCTCCAACAATAGTCCAGCTACTGAGACACCTAACAACTGGCCCAGAGGCGTGCTGGTGGCAGCAGGACAAGGACCTGGGGTCAGCTATGAAGTGGCTGGGGAAGGTGCAGAGACTGTCACTGTGGATCAGTATGGAAACCTTTACAAACTTGCTGTCCCATCCACTGCCTTCTCCCCGCCTGGCCTCCACCCTGTGGTGGGCTCCATTCCTCCCTCCTTTAATGTAGCATCTCAGTTGATCCAGCATCCAGGAATGACCTATCCACCCATTCATTATACTCCCATTTCGCATGCATCTGTTCAGTTTCTCGGGTCTCCTTATGCCGTTCCATATGCTGTCCCCCCAGGCTTTCTTCAGCGAGCTGTGATTTCCCCTCCCTCTACCTTGGCTGCTTCTCATGTTCCTCATTATGTGCCATATAACTCCATTTTGTCCGAGGGGGTGACCCCACCTCCGCAGACTCCATCTCCACACTCTTTCAATAAAGTGAACACAGCACAATCACCTCCTGTGCTCCTGGGTGTCGTACCTGTCGATGTCACAAAGGGAAGGGTTCCTATATTTTATCAGCATTCTTCTCAGTTGTCAGCGGGCTATCCTGTGCATGAAATGGTCTTGACATGTCCTCCTAATCAAGACCATAGCCCAGCCTCTCCAAATCGCAAAGAAGCGTTGATCACACCTAGCAATGGGGCCCAGAGAGGGCCTGATTCTGTCCCCACTCGGAGGGGCAGTCAAGCCGTGGATCAGTACATGCATGACGCAGAGCTGCATATGGCAAGGGGTAAGGGTGAAGGTCTGTTGGACTGTGATATATACTTAGGACATGCACCACAAAGGACAGAAGTCACTTTGATGACCCATCGGAGCACTCCTGATACAGATCTAGAGGTTCAGAGAGTGGTGGGAAGTATGGCATCCCAAGAGTTCTGTACACCCTCTGTTCAGAGAAAAGACAGAATAAGCCCATTAAACCTTTCCATCGATGGTAAACATGAAGCAAGCCAGGGAAAAAAAACCATGGCAAGTCCATCTAGAGGAGAACTTAGGGGCTTATACAACATTCAACACCCTCTCCAATACACAGAGAAAAATGCACTTATATCAAATGGAGACTCAACCCAAGGAGCAATGTGTCACAAAGAGAGCCTACCTTCAGAAGTTCCCCAACATGCCTCAAAATCCCAAAGGACAAAATCTCCTGGAGGCCTCAACAGAGATTCTCACCCAGATAGAGGCTCTCCAACCACAGGACCCACTCAGCCTCCACATTCCACGACCCTTCCCTCCCACTTTATGAAAGGAGCCATTATTCAGCTCGCCACTGGAGAACTGAAGAGAGTAGAAGATCTGCAGACCCAGGATTTTGTGCGCAGTGCCGAGGTCAGTGGTGGCCTTAAAATCGACTCCAGCACTGTGGTGGACATCCAGGATAGCCAGTGGGCAGGATTTGTTACTCTTCACTTCATTGTTGGAGAGCAGCAGAGCAAAGTCTGTTTGGATGTCCCACCTGAACATCCATTCTTTGTATATGGTCAAGGCTGGTCATCTTGTAACCCTTCCCAGACCGCTCAGCTATTTGCACTTCCCTGCCACCAGCTCCAAGTAGGAGATGTCTGCATCTCCATTAGCCTGCAAAATTTAACCAAGAACGGTGCCTCCCCAGCTAGTGGCATCTCTACTCATCAAGCCCTGCCACTCCCTAATGAGAAAGCAGTGTTACAGTCTAGGGAGTGCCCAGAAAGAGATGGTGATAAACAGAATCGGCGCCAGAAAGATGGCATGGCACAGAGCTCCCATAACCTGTCCATGTCCTCTCTTCCTTTAGCTCAGTCAAGCTGGCCCAGTCCAGCAGTCCAAAGATACAGTGGGCAGGGTTCAGAAACCCGGCCTTCGCCTTCACGACACTCTTTCATTCCGCAGGAGGTGAAGTTGTCCATCGAGGGCCGGTCAAATGCAGGGAAGTAGCGCTACATTAAAAAAATAAGGCCCCTCTGCAAGCGGAATAAATTTGCACAGTTAGAGTACAGGGATAATAAAGGAGGATGCGGACAGGTCCCTGCTGACGCAGGAGTTTAAAGGGGCAGTCCACCCCAAAAGTGATATTTCAGTTCTAAGTAGATGCTAGTGTGTTTGGTCACGTACTAGCTTCTTAAATTTGTTGGGGATTTAGCCAGAGGAATCTCTGCCACTGAGCTTCTAATCATACTCCTTCCTTTGATTTTCTTTGATTTACACTATATGGCCAAAAGTTTGTGAACCTCTAACCATTACACCAATATGAGCATTGCGGCTAAAACCGTTTTGACTCACCTGGAAAGACCCAAAGGTGTTTAGACGTGCTTCTTGCCAGACCCATCAAACCATGTTTTTATGTAGCTGGATTTGTATACAGAGGCATAATCCTGCTGGAGCAGAAATGGACAGCCGGTAATTCGAAGCATCCACATGCCAAAATTTTTATTAGCTAATGGGCTATGATTAAGGCTACATGTCGAAACGCGTAAGTTTTTTTACCTTGTATTCACCCCGTAGCTAATAGACTTTCTCATGTGAATGCTTTGAATTGCCGGATGTCCATTTCTGCTATATGCTTGGGTGCATTGAAGACACTCAGAGCTGGGAGCCTGAATAGGCTTTGGCTTTTTGCTGCATAGTCCATTCTTGAACAGAAAACGTCTTTCACAAAGGTTGGAAGTACACAATTATCTAAAACAGTCTTTCTCAACCCTCTCAACACAGAGGAACCGTAGAAATAACTTTCAGGTCTAAGATCAATAGTGTCAGTGGGAACTTATCAGAGAGGACGAAAATCCTCATTGCTCAAAGAACCCCTAGCAACCTCTGCAGGAACACTAGGGTTCCATTGAACCCTGGTTGGGAACACCTGGTTTAAAACATCTTTGTATGCTGTAACATTACCAGTACTCTTCACTAGAAACATGTGCCCTCCACATACATTTGGCCATATGGTGTATTTTATAGGGCGCAATGGGACTTCTCAGGAGAAGTGCCACTCCACAATGGGAAGAAGATGAATACTCACTGGAGGAATTTCACTACTGGAGTCCCCTAGCAATCTAAGGAGACATTGGGGAATGTATCTCACCAGCATCCACCAGCAACTGAAGTATCCATTTTACTTGAACTGACCCTTTAATTACCTCGATTAGACAGTTACTGCCTGTTATTTAGAAGGAAAACTTAAAAGGTTTTATTTTCTTTGTAACCATATGAAACATATTGTACTCTTCATAAATTGTTGTTCTCCATGCATTAAACAAGAACCTGCCACAACTGCTGTTAGCAGCCATGACGGAGGCCCCCAATCAGTGCCAGGATGATTCCATTGGCCGATTCCTGGAAAATGTACTTGTTGGCTGGTTTGTCACTGTGTGATGCCATCCTAGTTTTTGGTTCTGGAGGTTGGCCAATGAAAGCCTCTAGCTCTGAATGAGAACCAAGGCCATGTTGAGGCTCTCAATCAGTGCTGGTATGATTCCATTGGCCGATTCCTGGAAGCCATGTTTTTTAAAAGACTGGTTTGTCACCATGTGCGATGCCATCCTGGTTTTCTGCCCTAGGGCCAGCATTGGTTCTGGAAGTTGGTCAGTGAAAGCCTCTAGCGCTGGATGAGAACCAAGGCTATGTTGAGGCTCCCAATCCATGTCAAGATGATTCCATTGGCCAATTCCTGGAAGCCATGTTTAAAAGGCTATTTTTTTTTTCCATGTGTGATGCCATCCTGTTTTTTTTCATTCCCAGGGCCAGCATTGGTTATGGAATTTGGCCAATGAAGCCCTCTAGCGCTGGATGAAAACCAAGGCCATGTTGACACTCCCAATCTGTGTTGAGATGATTCCATTGGCCAGTAGTTTCTGGAAGCCATGTTTGTTTAAAAGGCTGGTTTGTTACCATGTGCGATGGCATCCTGGTTTTCTGCCCCAGGGCCAGCATTGGTTCTGGAAGCTGGCCAATGTCAACCTCTAGCGCTGGATGAGAACCAAGGCATTGTATGTAATGGCAGTTGTGATGGGCTCCCGTTACAAGTTTTGTGCAAGGATCGGGGCGGGGGAAGCAAAAAGGGGTTTTAAAATATTGCAGAGTGTGATAATATTTTGCAGAGAAAGAACACTGGCTATTTTTGGTATGCGTCTTCCTGGGTTTTCTAGGCTTCCACTGGAACTGCATGTTCTTTTGCTACATTGATTTGATCATTCTTCTTTTAGTTTGATAGGCAGCTTTCCAACTCCTTTCTTTAGCACCGAGCAGTGTTGCAGTGCCGGTGAAGATCCATAGCACACCCAGGACTTCAGAGATGATGTTTGCTGAGTAGCTGACATTCCCGAGCCAGCACCATAGTCTTGGCACAGCAGGGTTCCTAATCTACCCCAAAACACACCCAGAGTGCAATAAAAAGGTACATGTCCTGTTGTAGCATGGACCCTGGCTCTCCCTGCACCTTGTTTGATTCTGACTGAAAGCTTTACCTGCAGAGACATGTTATGTTATATAATATATATATTGATCTCAGCTCTGGAATACACTTGGTGTTTGGTAGTATGCTGTTTTTTTGTTTTTTTATTGAATTTCCACACTGCCAAACCTGCTTTAGAAGGCACCTGTACCCATTCTGGAAATCACTGGACACTACATTCATTATCCTCTTGCCCCCCCTTACCTTATTTTCTGTAAGGACTCATAGTCACTAGTGTTATGATGCTTCTACCTTCATCTGATCACATATGAACAGCAAGACAATGCCCCGATGATTTTCTCGAGGCGGCAAGCAGTCAATGCACTGGCTTGCAGTGTCTTCCTTACACCCAAACACAACATGTGAAGGGGAGAAAGGAAGCCAAAAGCTGATCCTTCATAGTATGAAGTTTTTATTATTGCAGGTGGAGTACAGAAAATACAAAGGTTTATGCGTTTCGGCCTATAGCCTTAGTCATAGCCATGATGGTTATCACTAAAGCTATAGGCCGAAACGCATAAGCCTTTGTATTTTCTGTATTCCACCTGCAATAATAAAATCATATATTCAGATGAACGAGTTGCTGGCTTCCTATCTCCCCTGATCACAGCCCTGTGTTAAACTAGCAAAGAGCAAATATTTTTCTAAGGCAAGTGCAGGTGGTCATTTTTTTTGGATGGTTTGGTATCCATTGACTGCACCTACGATACTGGACACGCCTAGGTATGGCCAATAAGCTATTCCTTTTGGCACATATCCTGTTTAGATTGGCAGTTTCCCGATTAAAGTTCCACCTTTAGTGAAACTGGTTGTACTCGTGTTTACTGGAGTAAGGGATCTTGCCAAGACTTCGAAATTAGGATCCCAATAAGCGGCCACTGGTGTCTGGTAGTGAAAGAGCAAATAACCACAAGTGGCTCAATACAACCCACCAAAATAGTCGATAGCCACAGCTTCTGCCGGCATCAGAACTAGTAGACCCTTCTTCTAATTAAAGCTGAGCAGGGTACATTAATGAATCCACAGTGTGATGAAACTATAAAATCAACTGTTAACAGTTGAAATCAACTCCGTTCCACAGGCTGAATAAGATATATCGCTAAATTGTCCTATCAACACTAAAAAGCATTGGTGGATGAATCTACCCTGCTGGATATTGTATTCTGACAGCTGACACCCCTGGTTTTCAGAATACCTGACCAGTGGCTGGAACAGTGGCCCAAAGATTTCCAGATCAGGATGTCAGCAGGGACACCCACGGCACAAATTTCAACCAGTTCATCAGGAACCACCTGAAATTTGTTCCAGCAAGCTGTAGGCTTCAAGAAACAATGACGGGTTTAGTAGCCTACATTTTGTTGTAGAAATATAGAGATCTTTTGAAGGGAATCTGCTTTGCCCATGCTGGACAAATTAACAGGTTCTAAACTCAACTCCCCTCCCCAGCAGGACATGCTAATCATCTCTTTGCTACCCTACTGCTCTGTTCGGCCTCTGGGAGCAAGGAGACATTGTTCTGAGTATGGAGGAGCATGTGACTTGCTAGTCTTCCTTACACGTGTTTGGCCCATCACTGTCACATCGGGGCAGAGATAGAGACCTTAGGCCTGTGTAAATTCGCTCAGGCCTGTGTTTTTGCATCCACTGTCTGAACAGATCAGTGGGAAAGTGAAAAGAAGCTAAATATGTGCAGCTTTAGAGAAGAAGTTAAAGTGAACCCATTGTTTCACCCTGCACAAGCAAATCACAAGTTCAGATTGAAGGCCACTTCTGACCAAAACACTTGAATGATATTGTGGTTTCTTGTATCTCTTGGTAGCTCTATGGGTTGAGGTTTCCTTTCATGGGGGCACAAGAATGGCATCAACTGGATCCCCTAATCATTCAGCATTAAGAAGAATTTATTGAGGAACCTCAACTCAATGGTTGCGCTTTGTGATGGCTCTTGGGTGGATTTGAGAATTTCAGTGGATGTTCTTACTACTCAAGTTCTTGAATCTTTAGAGCTAAAGAAGCCAGTATGTGATTCAGTTCAAGTGCAAGGCAAAACCGACCTTCCAAAAGAAGTAAAAGCATCTGCATATGCCATAGAGAGCAGTTGCCATGAGAACTATTTTCAGAGTGCAGATGAAGGTGAATACGTCAGTATGCTCAATGGAAGGTTTTAAGAAGAGCAGACAGGTTACTGGATAAAATAATGACCAATGTTGGTTTTATCATGAACTCTAAAGACAGGAAAGCAGATTTTAATCAATGTCATAGGATGGGGGAGGTGGGTTCTCGGTAGTGTTTCGCGT
>BLSH010385340.1:414628-428665 GCA_018402905.1 Glandirana rugosa | reverse complement strand
CGCCGGCTACCCGCGATGGCTCCCCCGCTGTGAAAGAACGGAGGTCCGTGTATGTAAGCCCTGATCTCCGTTCTCATAGAGGGGGAAGGGCTGTGATCACAGGCTTCCTGTATATGGGAGCCGTGATCACTCCCCTCCCCCTGCCAGCCCAGCCCCCATACAGTTAGACCACGCCCAGGGAACACAGTTAACCCTTAGAGCGCCCCCTCCAGGTTAACCCCTTCACTGCCAATGTCATTTACACAGTAATCAGTGCATTTTCATAGCACTGATCGCTGTATAAATGCCAATGGTCCCAAAAAAAGTGTAAAAATTGTCCAACATGTCCGCCGCAATATCGCAGTACCGCTAAAAAATCGCAGATCGCCACCATTACTAGTAAAAAATTAAAAAATAATAAAAACCCCAGAAATTAATTCTCATCGTCCGTAATCGCAACTTTTGCGCAAACCAATCAATAAACACAGATTGCGATTTTTTTTTTTTACCAAAAATATGAGGAAGAATAGAAATTGGCCAAAACCGATGGAAAAAATGTTTTTTTTGGATTTATATGTTAGCAAAAAGTAAGAAAAACTGTTTTTTCGTTTTTTTTTCAAAATTGTCGCTTTTTTTGTTTATAGCGGCGATCAGAAATAACGCAGAGGGGATCAAATACCACAAAAAAAAAGCTCTATTTGTGGGAAAAAAAGGACGCCAATTTTGTTTGGGTACAACGTCGCACGACCGCGCAATTGTCAGTTAAAGCGACGCAGCGCCGAATCGCAAAAAGTGCTCTGGTCCTAAAAGGGGGAAATCCTTCCGGGGCTGAAGTGGTTAAAATGCGGAGCGGGGGGAAAAAGGTTTGTAGATGATTTTGTGTAAAACTAAAGCCATTATCACTCTGTATTAAAATAATTTATTGTCTCCACATAACATTTTGTACACAGTTTACACTGATGCTGTTGCGACACCTCTGCGCGCACACGCACACATATAAATAAAGCATACTACACACATACTCACACACTGCAGAGTTCAGGCACGGCGTGCCATCGGCCATGGGAACCACGCGCCGACTCTGCTTATTTTTTTTCATACCCTGTTGTATAACACAGTCTGACCGCCGCACCGCTTCGGAAGGGCCGGAGTCTGTTCCGCTCTCACATTGCAGTGGAGTCTATGATTTTTGAACCCTGCACAGATATAGTAATAGTCTCATGGTCGTTGGAATGGGCGTGCAGGATGCGCACACCAGAAATGAAGACGTTGACTTTTTTTTTCTTTTCGATCCTCCAGCAGCTTTTTTTTTTTTTTTTTTTTTTTTTTTGTAATCCTGAGCGATGGATTTCCACGTCGTCCACCCCAGGAGGCCGTACAGGGCTGGTCTCTGTTCTTCATGGTCAGAGAAACCAAGCGAGAGGTACAGATAAAACCGAAGAAAAGTTTATCACATTCTAAAAGGAATTACAGTTCGCACTGCTTGCCCCTGTGCGCGGTCTTCATTTAAAGTGAACCTGTCATTTATTTATTTCAGGTACTTGTATAGCGCTGTCAATTTACATATACATTGTACATTCACATCAGTCCCTGCCCCCAAGGAGCTTACAATCTAAGGTCCCTAACTCACATTCATACACAGACTAGGCCTTCATTTTAACCTACAGTTTTGTAATTTTGCTGCACAGCAGGCATGCGCTACACCCGGTCCCCTGGGGGCCTTTCCAGAACGCAGTAGATGGCCATGTCTGAGAGGCTGATAATCTTCCCCCCCCACCTTCTCCCCATTCTGAAACTAAAAGCCAGAGCAGAATTCACCATCACACGATTCTTTAGAACTACAAATTTGGGCCTTGCCTTGAAGCTTACACAGTGCTGAGAACTCCTTTCCCACCACTGATAGCACTGGATGCCTGAACACCAAGCCTCAGCGTTGCTACATTGGAAGAAGGGGGGTGAGTCACATGATCACCACACGTGGGTGGCATTTTACTTTTCTTCAGGCGGCTAAACAGAGTAGTAGGGGAGCCAAAGTGTTGCAGGGGTTGGTTTAAAATGAGCATGCAAAGGTGACAGCTGTGGATGGAGGGAGAGGGATGCAAAGGTGACAGCTGTGGATGGAGGGAGGGGGATGCAGAGGTGACAGCTGTGGATGGAGGGAGAGGGATGCAAAGGTGACAGCTGAGGATGGAGGGAGAGGGATGCAAAGGTGACAGCTGAGGATGGAGGGAGAGGGATGCAAAGGTGACAGCTGTGGATGGAGGGAGAGGGATGCAAAGGTGACAGCTGAGGATGGAGGGAGGGGGATGCAGAGGTGACAGCTGAGGATGGAGGGAGGGGGATGCAGAGGTGACGGCTGAGGATGGAGGGAGGGCGATGCAGAGGTGACGGCTGTGGATGGAGGGAGGGAGATGCAGAGGTGACAGCTGTGGATGGAGGGAGGGCGATTGACAGTTTTCCTTTCAAAAGAACCCACCACAACCAAAATTCTATTGTCTGCCATTGGCCAGTGCTTGGAAGCAGTGCTAGTCATGGGGAAGTGCAGTCCTCAGGGACATCACACATGAATTGGGGTCTGCTCTGGGGAGATTGGCTCATGGTGGAGGATCAGCAGGAACAGCCTCTCTCTTATCTGAGCAATGCTTCACAAAGACTAAGTGGGGTTGATTTACCAAAACCAGAGTGCGCAAAATCTGGTGCAGTTGTGCATGGTAACCAATCAGCTTCTAACTTCAGCTTGTTCAATTAAGCTTTGACAATAAAACCTGAAAGCCGATGGTTTAATTGCACAGCTGCACCTGATTTGGCGTGCAACACTTTTAGTGAATCAACCCCAAAGTGTCTGACCATCCATGGGTTCTGGTAGGTCCTAGGGACACAAAGGACATTTTGGCCATTGAGGGCCTATTTGCACCTATCAGTTGTTGACCCCATACATTTTCCATTAAAAACATTTTGATGAATAGAAATGTATTTTAATGGAAAAAGCCATGAAACCACCAAGGTACGAATAGACCCTGAAGGTCTACAAGACACCTTTAGATGTTTGCTATAAGATTGATTAATGACAGGTTAGCTTTAAAGGGCACCTGTAAAGTTGGAGAAAACAAAATCCTGGTGGAAAGACGGTAATAAAGAGTGGCCTTGTATTATTTTTTTTTTTTTTGATATGAAGGCGACGTTCAGCCCTGTGAGGAACCATTGTAGCCTTGTCATGTACAATGCCTTTTCCTCGGTCACCGTCCTGACCCCACCTTCACTACTTAGCTAATCACTGACCCCCCCCCCCCCAAAAAAAACAAAGCATGTGCTTATCAAATGTACACATGACCACTCCAAGTCAGGGGCTCACCAAGGAAAGAACTCAGGGTCTGTATGCTGGCCCTTCAGAAAGAGTTTAGCAACAAGACCTTTAAATCTCTCCCAGTTTTGGATAAGAGAGGTCAGGTTGGTGCTCCATGCCCTTGTGTTCTGAGGAGCCAATAAGACAGTGGAGTCTATCTTACCCAGTGGTTCTCAACTCCGGTCCTCGGGACCCACCAACAGGCCAGATTTTAAGTATTACCTTGGGGAGATGCAGACTAGAATACTGCAATCACTGAGCAGCAAATGGTATCACCTGTGATGCATTTCAGTTATCCTGCAAACCTGGCCTGTTGGGGGGTCCCAAGGACCGGAGTTGAGAACCACTGATCTTACCCAACCTGCCACGGGTACAGCCAGACCATCTGGAGGCACCAATGACTAGAGTAATCCTTAGGCCCCATTCACACCTGAGCGGCTTGAAGCTACAAAACGCTGGGGGGGGAAAAAATCCATGATTCTCTATGGATTCCGCTCACATCTCCACTCCAAAACGCCTGAAGCTCAAACAAGTTCTGGAAGTATTTTTTCAGGCAGATTTGGGCATTTTTCACATTGGTGACCTTTTGACCTGTACAAAATCGCGGTAAAATGGCGAGACTTTCTGCCTGAAAACGTCAGTTTTAGTCAGAAAATCCAGCTAGATGGCTTCAGGCCGGCCCCCTTTGCAGGTATAGATATGTAAAACATTAAACACAAGCGCCTATACCAGTGGTTCTCAACTCCGGTCCTCAGGACCGACTAACAGGCCAGGTTTGCAGGATAACTGAAATACATCACAGGTGATATCATTTGCTGCACAGTGATTGCAGTATTCTAGTCTGCATCTCCCTAAGGTAATACTGAAAATCTGGCCTGTTGGTGGGTCCTGAGGACAGGAGTTGAGAACCACTGCTCTATACCGCGTAGAATCCAGTAATACAACGTATTACCCTGCTCTGCACATGCTCAGTTGCTCTCTATTTTTAGGCACTGCTGAGTTTGTAGAGGCCAATCTGCTGACAGACAAAGCGTTTGTTAACCCCAAAAAAAAACACTGTGCTTTTGCTGTGTCATTTGGCCCCCTGTAATACCTAAAAAACCTGGCTGATCCTGCCAGTTTCTACCCTCCCCCCTGTAAACTGACCACAGTTTATCAGGGCTGCTGAGCCCTGACACCGTGGTCAGTTTATGCATCTCCGTCATCCGCCACCCTGCTCTCCTCTTTGCTCCAGTATCCTCCTCCTCCCCCCTCCCTGCCTGTGAGAGAGGGGGGAGGAGAGAGGGGGGGGGGGGGGGGGGACAGTGCCGCCTCCCCCCTGGATGCTTGCATAACTGTAACCTGTATGCACCATCAGCGCTGTCTCCTATTGTAGCGTCCCCCTGTGTGTGATTTATTTAACAAAATGCTGTAAATACCTCATTTAAGAGCGGAGATCCGCGATCACATGACCGGCCGGCTCTCTCCTCCCCTCCCGACTAACATCAGCAGGGGAATCTCAGCCCCTCCCACTGCCTCTGTCCGAGGAGGAAAGGAGAGAGCTGGTCGGTCATGTGATCGCGGATCGCTGCACTGATATTAGATATTTACAGCATTTTGTTAATAAATAATAAATAAATAAATCACACACAGAGGGGGACGCTACAATAGGAGACAGCGCTGATGGTGCCTACAGGTTAGAGTGGCTTAACAACCACTTTAAAGCGGAATTAAACTCCCCCTATCCTTTTCTGCAGGGATCTCCAAACTACGGCCCTCCAGCAGTGGCGGAACTACACGTCCCATGAGGCATTGTAAAACTCTGACATTCACAGGCATGTTGGGAACTGTAGTTCCTGAACAACTGGAGGGCCATAGTTTGGAGCCATGGAAGCTGCTTCTGTTTGATCTGCAACTGCTATAGTGCTGCACATTTATGACAGCAGCCATTTGATGGTGTGACAGCTTGGTTGAGGACACAAGCAAACGTCAGTTATCAATCCTGGCATTCCAGGAATTGAACTGTTTTCTGGAACCGTTAAAATCGATAGGTTTAGTTCCGCTTTATGATTTACTGCTGTTCAGGAGCTCTGGGCTTCGGCAAAATGGCCGCCTCCAGCAAGAGGAAACAGGAGCAATGCTGGAGGCAAATTTACAGCACGCACTAATTTTGGTAGCATCATTATTAATGTAGAATGTTTGTTCTTTGCTATAGAACATTATTTTTTTATCAAGTTGTTCCACTTTAAGATCTGAAGACACTGGAAGGACAAAGTACAGTGTCCACCTCTCCTGCTCCATGGTTTTTGTTTCCTACAAGTACAGGTGCGATTCCAGGACAAGCAACTCTGCAAGTAAGCTTTCAGTTCTGAGTGAATGCTAACGGACCGAACCATCCCCAGGCTTCACTGGAGGACCTGACCACCCCACGGGGGAGACCACCCAGATCCAGCCAATGTTTCTTTTGAATAGACCAGGGGATGAGTTACAATGTCAGGCTGGATTTAGCGGTATTAAACCCAAAATCAAACCGTTATTATATTGCAGCCCTCCTTCACATCTATGCGTTGTGAATGCGATGCGGCAACAAAAATGGGTCCTGTGCAAGTTTACTGCGTTGCGGTGCGATTTTCCTCTCCATAGACGTCAATGGAAACCGACTTGAAATACGCATCTTGGTGTTCAGATGTGCGAGAATTCTGCTCTCTGTAGATTTCTGCATATCCCCCCCCACGCAGAAATTGCAGCTGTGCCCAATCCCATCTGAAAACGCATTAACCACTTGCCGACCAGCCGCCGTCATACTGCGGCAGGTCGGCTCGTGCCCGCGTATCGCCACAGGCTTTTGTGGGCGCACGCCCACTGGCCAGAGGGAGAGCCAATCAGCGGGTCGAGCGGACTTGATGTCTGCTGGCCACCCACGATCGTTCCCCGCAGTGACAGAACAGGGGAATCTGTGTAAACAAGGCAGACCTCCGTTCTGACAGGGGAGATCACACAGATCCTGTCTTTCTGCTACGCAGGAATAAGAGGATCTGTGTGTTTCCCCAGGCAGCCCATACGGTTAGAACACAGTGAGGGAACACATTTAATAGCCCCCTAGTGTTAGCCCCTTCCATGGCAGTGCAGGGAAATAGTACAGTGACAGTGCATAGTTTTAGCACAAATTACTGTAATAACGTCACTGGTTCCCAAAAAAACTGTCAAAAATTTCAGTTAGGTGTCCGATCTGTCCGCCGCAATGTTACAGTCCTGCAAAAAAAAAAAAAAAAAAAAAAAAAAAAAAATCGCTGATCACTGCTATTACTAGTAAAAAAAAAAAAATTAATAAAATAAAAATGCCATAAATCTATCCCCTATTTTGTAGGCGCTATAACTTTTGCACAAACCAATCAATAGGCGTTTACTGCGATTTTTTTTTTTACCAAAAATATGTAGCAGAATACTTATCGGCCTAAACTGATGAATACATTTTTTTGGAAATGTTTTATAGCAGAAAGTAAAAAATTGTCGCTCTTTTTTAGCGATGTCACAGTCCTACGAAAAATTGCATATCGCCGCCATTACTAGTAAAATAAATAAATAAAAAAGTGCCATAAATCTATTCCCAAAGTTTGTAGACGCTATAACTTTTGCGCAAACCAATCAATATATGCTTACTGCGATTTTATTTACCAAAAATATGTAGAATAATACCCATCGGCCTAAACTGATGAATAAATTTGTTTTTTTACATTTTTTTTTTTTGGAAAGGTTTTATAGCAGAAAGTAAAAAAAACGTCGTTTTTTTTTTTTCAAAATTGTCACTCTTTGTTTATAGCAAAGTCGCAGTCCCGCTAAAAATCGCAGATCGCCGTCATTACTAGTAAAAAAAATAAATAAATAAAAGTGCCATAAATCTATTCCCAAAGTTTGTAGACGCTATAATTTTTACGCAACCCAATCAATATACGCTTACTGCGATTTTTTTTTTTTTACCAAAAATATGTAGCAGAATACTTAACGGCCTAAACTGATAAATACATTCTTTTTTTTATATATTTTTTTGGAAATGTTTTGTAGCAGAAAGTAAAAAATTGTCGCTCTTTTTTAGCGATGTCACAGTCCTACTAAAAATTGCATATCGCCGCCATTACTAGTAAAATAAATAAATAAAGTGCCATAAATCTATTCCCAAAGTTTGTAGACGCTATAACTTTTGCGCAAACCAATCAGTATACGCTTACTGCCATTTTTTTTTTTTCAAAAATATGTAGCAGAATACATATTGGCCAAAACCAATGAAGAAATTTGTTTTTTAATTTTTTTTTTGGATATGTGTTAACCACTCCCCGACCGCGCAACAACTATAAGCGGCGACAGTGTGGCTCTGCGCCAGCGAATTGTCGCCTATAGCCGTCACTCGCGGGCACGACGCTAGGGGCCGTGGGTCGGGCGGACTCAATGTCCGCCAGTGACCCGCGATCGCCTGTGGACAGAGCCAGATCGAGGAATCCACGGCGGTTCCCCGTTCTGACAGGCAGCATGTCAGATCTACTGATTCCTGTCACTGGGATCAATTAGATCTCTTATGCCCATGGCAGCCCAGCCCCCTCACAGTTAGAACGCCTAGGGAACACAGTTAACCCCTTCCCTGCCAATGACATTTATACAGTAATCAGTGGATATTTACATTTCTGATCGCTGTATAAATGTCAATGGTCCCAAAAAAAGTGTCAAAAATGTCTGACATGTCCGCCCCAAAATCGCAGTCCCGATAAAAATCACAGATCGCCGCCATTACCAGTAAAAAAAAAAAAATGGTAAAAAAAAACGCCAGAAATTAAGTCTCATGGTTTGTAAACGCGGCAACTTTTGCGCAAACCAATCAATAAACGCAGATCGCAATTTTTTTTTTTTTAACCAAAAAAATGAGGAAGAATATAAATCGGCCAAAACCGATGAATAATTTTGTTTTTTTTTATAATTTATATTTTAGCAAAAAGTTATAAATATTGTCTTTTTTTTTTTTTCAAAATTGACGCTATTTATTTGTTTATAGCGGCAATCAGAAACGACGCAGAGGGGATCAAATACCACCAAAAGAAAGCACTGTTTGTGGGGAAAAAAGGACGTTGATTTTGTTTGGGTACAACGTCGCACGACCGCGCAATTGTCAGTTAATGCAACGCAGTGCCGAATCGCAAAAAGTGCTCTGGTCCTAAAGTGGGAAATCCTTCCGGGGCTGAAGTGGTTAAAGGGCCGGTTGGCAGGAAGGGGTTAAGCATGACTGAGGCGCTAACCTTTCTCATCTGCTGTACCCGTGGGAAAGGTTGCTGCACCTCTTCTAAAACCGCATGGTTTGATGCACCAACACCACTTTAAATCGGAGAGTAGGAGTACCGATAATTTTGGGTGCGATTTGCAGCCATACAAAATGAACCCAGGCTTGTCATAGTGACCTCAGGTTCAGACAAGGCCGTTGTGTGAAACCGCATGCGATTTGGACAGGAATCACACCGCATTCCTGTTCAAATTGCATGAGATTCTTGGTAGTGCAATTTGCGCCCACTCATTTTTTATGGGACCGCAAAGTTTCAGTATTGGGAGCATTTTCACGGATACTCGGTGCATCCCCAGTTCTGTGCGTTTCCGGGCATGAGAAAACGCGCCGTGGTTTCCAATGCGGAGGAGTGCCATTGAGAATTTTTGGCACCCCCACGCATCTGCTAAACAGCAATGCATTCCCGTTGCAGGGGTTGGAATGCATGCGACTTGCACACGTCCCCGCCCCCGCATAGATGTGAACCAACCCTAAAACAGAGAATTACCCAATTCACCCCAATGAAAATGGGAGCTCAGCGATTTTTCCAGCGGGGGGGGTCAGTACTGTCTGCATTCACTCAAACTGAAATCGCAGATTTGGATCTCTTTACCCTTTTACCGCTGGATAAAAAAGTGTCAGCGGGTCAGTGAAGAGCGCCATTACTCTGATCGTCCAGTGCAATCTTCCCGAGAATCTGCTGCTCCAGCTCATTATTACCCACCGGCAGCTGAAAGAAGTTGATTTCGGCAGCTAAAGTGGCCATAGCGGTGGGGTCCTGCCCAAACTGCGCCCGGAGCATCATGTCCATTTTCTCCAGGCGCCGCTTCAACCGCTTGGCCTCGCGCTCCTTGACAAGTCTGGCCTGCCGCTTCTCCGGTGTCTCGTTGGCGCGTTTTAGCCGCATGGCCTCGCGGTCCCTCTGGAGGCGCCTCGCCCGCTGTTCGTCCGTCTCCTGCATCCTCTGCTGCCTCTTGGCTTCCCGGTCCCTCATCCTCCTCATCTCTCGCTCTTCGGGGGTTTCGCTGTCTCTCCTGCTTTTCTTGGCGGTGCGTTCTCGCTCCAAGCGCTGCATCCTGGCCTGTACGGGCTCGTTCTGTCTGCGGGTCGACCACTTGCGCACCGCGGGGGTCTGAGATGCCACCATCTTCCTGTAGGCCACGCAATTGTTGCACACGAGTAACACCCCTGCTGGGTAGATGGGGTTGAAATCCTCGTCCTTTCCTTCCTCGCTATTGGGGGAATTGTGATTGTTCTGGTCCCAGGAGTCTGAAGACAAAACCTCAGGGAGCTTCTCACTGAAAATGGAAGTGGAGGAGACTTAGAAGAAGCGATTGAAAAGCTACACAAGTCAAGGTTTTTTTTATTCACCTAAAAATACAGAGCAAATAATAAACCACTGGAAGACCGGGATTTTTCTGGCACTTTTTGTTTGCAAGATTAAATCAGTATTTTTTGCTAGAAAATTACTAATAACCCAAAACATACATTTTTTTTTTTTTTTAGCAGAGACCCTAGAGCAGGGATAAGCAATTAGGGGACCTCCAGCTGTTGTAGAACTACAAGTCCCATGAAGCATTGCAAAGACTCTGACAGCCACAAGCATGACACCCAGAGGCAGCGGCATGATTGGGACTTGCAGTTTTGCAACAGCTGGAGGTCCGCTAATTGCTTATCCCTGCCCTAGAGAATAAAATGGCAATTTTTTATGTCACACGGTATTTGTGCAGCGGTTTTGCAAACGCAATTTTTATAGAAAAAAATACACTTTAACCGGTTCCTGAGCGGCTTGTGTACATTTACTGCCACAGAGTGGCGCAGTTTCGCAAATCGCCGCCTATAAATGGCGGCTCGCGAACGCATGGCTAGCACTCTCATGCCCGCTCCAGGAGTGTGTCCGCGGCTCGGGCAGACTATCTCCGCCGGTGAGCCGCGATTGCTGGCCACAGCTGGAAAACGGGGAACCGCCGATGTAAACACGGCGGTTCCCCGTGCCATCAGGCAGCATGACAGATTTACTGATCCCTGTACTTGGGATGCGTTAGATCTCTTATGCCCCTACCAGCCCAGCCCCCTCACAGTTAGAGCACGCCTAGGGAACACACTTACGCTGATTGCAATTTTTTTTTACCAAAAATAGGAGGAAGAATATAAATCAGCCAAAACCGATGAATAAATTAGTTTTTTATATTTTTTTTGGATTTGTATTTTAGCAAAAAGTAAGAAATATTGTTTTTTTTTGCAAAATTGTCGCTCTTATATAGCGGTGATCAGAAATGACACAGAGGGGATCAAATACCACCAAAAGAAAGCTGTATTTGTGGGGGAAAAAAAGAATGCAAATTGCGTTTGGGTACAACGTCGCAGGACTGCGCAATTGTCAGTTAAAGCGACGCAGTGCCGAATCGCAAAAAGTGCTCTGGTCCCAACATGGGAAATCCTTCCGGGGCTGAAGTGGTTAATAAATAAAGACACAATATTTACCCCATTTTTTTTTGTTCAATGTGAAAGATGATGTTACGCTGAGTAAATGGATACCCAACATGTCACGCTTCAAAATTATGCACACTCGTGGACTGGCGACAAACTATGGTACGTAGTAAAATCTCCACAGGCGATGTTTTAAACGGTTGCCAGTTCAGAGTTACAGAGGGGGTGTAGCGCTAGAATTATTGCTCTCGCTCTAACGTTTGCGGTGCCACCTCACATGTGTGGTGCAAACACTGTTCACATGTGTGTGCGACTTACGTATGCGTTCACTTCTGTGTACGAGCACAGAGGGATGGGGGCACTTTACAAACACTTTACATTTTTTTCTTCCCTTATTTATTCTTTTTTTTTTTTTTTTTTTTTTTTTATTTAAATCACTTTTATTCCTTTTACAAGGAATATCCATGCAGATCCCAAGTCAGGAGAGCCGCTTATCGGCTTTCCTCTACTCATGTGCTGTCAGTGTGAATAGAAGAATGTCAATAACCAGCACTTCCTGGTTACTCCATGATCAGCTGTGATTGGACACAGCCGATCACATGATAAAGAGCCTACGTCATTGGCTCTTTACCGCGATTGGAGAGGCGACAATCGGCGCGCACGAGCGGCTTGTTCTGAAGGACATCATATGACGTCCAGTCAGAACAGGAGAGCCACCGCCTGGCCGTCATTTTGCGATAGGTCGGGCGGAATGTGGTTAAAGAGATCATGTCACATGCTAGCCCTCTTTAAATTCACCTCTCACCTGTTGAATGTGGCAAGGGTGGAAAACTGAGCCCCGCAGACCGCACAGTTGGAAAGCTGATCATCTGAATGTATAAGAAGGTGACGTCCCAAAGAACCCGGAGAGCTGAGAGCGCGGCCACATACCGGACACAGGTAGCTCTTAGCACTGACCACTGCAGCTGTGTGCTGGAAAGAAAAGAGACAAGAAGATACATTGTGGGAAGTTTCCATTTGTGTGTATTGGTTGTTTCAGATAATCCGTTTACTAACACGCATTTTCAGTTCACCCCTAAAACATATCCATGGTCACCCCTAAAGCATACTGTATCCATGGTCACCCCTAAAACATATCCATGGTCACCCCCTAAACGTACTATAGCCATAGTCTCCCCTAAAACATACTGTATCCATGGTCACCCCCTAAACGTACTATATCCATAGTCTCCCCTAAAACACACTGTATCCAGTCTCCCCTAAAACACACTGTATCCATGGTCTCCCTAAAACACACTGTATCCATGGTCTCCCTAAAACATACTGTATCCAGTCTCCCCTAAAACACACTGTATCCATGGTCTCCCTAAAACACACTGTATCCATGATCTCCCTAAAACATACTGTATCCATGGTCTCCCTAAAACATACTGTATCCAGTCTCCCCTAAAACATACTGTATCCGTGGCCACCCCTAAAACATACTGGATCCATGGTCTCCCTTAAAACACACTGTATCCATGGTTTACCCTAAAACACACTGTATCCATGGTCACCCCTAAAAGATACTGTATCCATGGTTACCCCTAAAAGATACTGTATCCATGGTTACCCCTAAAAGATACTGTATCCATGGTTACCCCTAAAAGATACTGTATCCATGGTCACCCCTAAAACATATCCATGGTCACCCCTAAAACATATCCATGGTCACCCCTAAAACATATCCATGGTCACCCCTAAAACATATCCATGGTCACCCCTAAAAACATACTGTATCCATGGTCACCCCTGAAACATATTGTATCCATGGTCACCCCTGGAACATATCCATGGTCTTCAACAGTCTCAGGCATAGCGAGTTTTAGGCTTCATGCACACAGGACTTTTAAAAAAACGTCCAAAAAAACGTCAGTAGCTTATCAGGGATGTTTTCAGCTTTCACCAGCGTTATATTACCGCCGTTTTTTTCACGGTTTTTAGCAGGCTAGCGTTTTTTGTTTTTTTTTCCAATTGATCTAAAACGTCCAAAAACGTTGAGGATCAACGTTTTTGAACGTTTTTGAGCATTTGAGCGTTTTACAGCTGAAAAATGTCCAAAAAGAACCCTCTGGTCTTTGGTTTTTTTTTTTACAGCTCAAAAACGTCACTGCTAAAAACAGTTGATAACAGCCTGTGTGTGCATGGAGACATAGGAGAACATGATGGAGGGTTTATTGACTGTAGAAAAAAAAAAAAAAAAAAAAAAAAAAAAAAAAAAAAACATTGGCAGCTGAAAACAGCTGCTGAAAAACAGTCAAACAACGTCCTGTATGCATGAGGGCTAAGTTGTAATTTTTTGTCACAATTTTTTTTGAAAAGGAAGACATTGGATAATTTGTTTTTATCTCTACATACTGTCCCCAGTGCAGTACAACATAATCATATGACTGGTGTGGTGGTGTTCAGGGACACCGAATGATGACAGCATGTTAAAAAAAAAAAAAAAAAAGAATAAATAAATAAATATATATATAACAACAACATCATCTTTTAATTTCTAACCTTTATTTCCCCATTTTTTTAAACTTTTTTCTTAATTTATAAAACTTTTTTTTTTTTTTTCAAACTTTCATCAGAGTAGTTCAGTGTCACCATAGTAACACTGTATCACTCTAGGGATAAATCAGGAATTTTTTTTTTTTGTTTAACACTAAGCTGTTACAGTGAACATAGAACAGAAAAAGAACAGCGCCAATCTAAGTGCAGCAGTATAAAAGCATCTTTATTAAAAAGACAAATGGCAACTCAAAAGATAAAAGCGGTACTGGCTGAGCTGGTGGCTCATAAACTCAGATGGGGGTATTGTCGAATCACAATTTGTTTTTTTTTTTTAAGGACTAAATAGGGATCTCACTATGTCACAATGATACCACTGTGACTTGATGAGACTACTTTCAAACTTTTTTTTTTTTTTTCAAAATATTTAATTCTTTTTTCAAATTTTTTTACCCCTTTATTTCCA
>BLSH010385340.1:402571-414563 GCA_018402905.1 Glandirana rugosa | reverse complement strand
TATCCACTAGGAGGCCTTCCTCTAACAAACAATTTGACTGACCAATTACCATGGTATGGTGTCATGCATCCAAGCCACTCCTTGGTCTCAATCAAAAAAAAGCTCTCTGAACTACATAGAAAACTGCTTATAAAAGAAACAGCAAATAGGTATATATATTTAACCACTTCCCGCCCAGCGTATTGAGAGATGACGTCCGGGTGGGTGGTTCATTATCCTGACTGGACGTCTATTGACATCCTCAGGATAATCAGTCTGACCCACCGCATTACCGACCGAGGTAAAAGGCTGCAGACCTGAGCAGCGGAGAGCCACCTCCCACTCCACCCTGCATCCGATAGTGACGTCAGCGGCGGTTCCTGAGCCCCATCTGAGTTCCTGGAAGTGCTGGAAGCCACCAGCTCAGCCAGTACCAGCGGCCACCAGTGTTCCCCGCCTTCAGCCTGTCCTTCTGAAAGGAGAGGATGAACCTCTACACAAGGCCTATTGCCACACACGCGCTGACAACGCTTTTATCTTGTGAGTTGCCATTTGTCTTTTTAATAAAGATGCTTTTATACTGCTGCACTTAGATTGGCGCTGCTCTTTTTCTGTTCTATGTCCGCACAGAGTTCCTTGTAGCTCTTTTCAGAGCCTGCAGCCATCTAAAGCCAGCATTTCACCTTCTGAGACCTCAATAGACACCTTGTACTTTCCACCCATGGTCCACGGATGACAGACTCATCCAGTGCCCCCACATTCTCTTCATCCAGCTCCCAGGGCGCACAATAGGTTACATGTTTGTCAGCTGTTACAGTGAAGATCATTGTAACAGTAAAGTTTACAACTTTCATTAATGGGTTAACCATTCATGACAGCTGTGATCACCAGTGATCTGTGATTGGCTACAGCTGTTCACATGGTACAGGGTGCTGTGATTGGCCCAGGTACCATGTAAAAGCTGTGGGCCAATCACAGCATAGTCAACACAGCTTTTATGAATAAATGAAAAAAATCAAAACAGCTTTGCTGACATTGTGATCGCTTAGCGATCACATGATCTTCGGGATCCCCAATTCGCTGTGGCCTGCAGGTGCCATCCAGCCGCAGTAAATGTACTACGGCTGGCAAGTGGTTAATAAACTTGCATACATTGGTTTCAAGCCGGTTACCTTTTGTTGGTGAAAGATGCTCACTGACCTGATATACGTGACTAATAAGTTGCTCCTGACTTTCACACTCCAGTTGGCAAAGTGGGCACAGATACAGAACGGAATCCAGGTGACCGAGAGCGTGGGGAACCTACAAGGTCAGAGAACAGAGGACCAGTCACATTTGTGTTTAATACCTAATTATTCATTACAAACCATCTGGATCTATAGTGTTTCAAGCACATTGTTGGATTCCTTACTGAAGTCAAGTATTTATGCAAGGACTCCAGAATTGACTGCATTTCTGTGCCCAGGATATACCTGTGTTTTTGTACAGCCGGGGCCAGCAGCCTGTACAGATGCCACCGCTGTACTCCCATAGCTGCACCTCCAAGCAGTTACAAGTATGGATGTAATCACTTCGGGTGCAAACTGCCTGCGTCCAGAGTAGAGGTGCGCATCTTCAGTGGTCTCACGATTCGATAATGATTATCATGTCAATGATTTGATTCCGTGATGCATCACGATTACTTCCGATGGTTTACATCAACAAATTCAAGCAGTCAGAAGAACTGAAGGATGGAAGAATCAAAGGAAGGATGGATCCATGAATAGGAAAGGAAGTATGGGAGGAGTCTGGGGATAGGGAAAGAGGAATCCGTGAATAGGAAAGGAAGGATGGAGGAGTCTGGGGATAGGGAAGGAGGAATGCATGAATAGGAAAAGGATGGAGGAGTCTGGGGATAGGGAAAGAGGAATCCATGAATAGTAAAGGATGGATTGAAAAGTCTGGGGATAGGGAAAGAGGAATCCACCAATAGGAAAGGAAGGATGGAGGAGTCTGGGGATAGGGAAGGAGGAAACCACAAATAGGAAAAGGATGGAGGAGTATGGGGAAAGGGAAGGAGGAATCCATGAATAGGAAAGGAAGGATGGAGGAGTCTGGGGATAGGGAAGGAAGAATGCATGAATAAGAAAGGAAGGATTTAGAAGTCTGGGGATAGGGAAGAAGGAATGCATGAATAGGAAAAGGAACGATTGAGAAGTCTGGGGATAGGGAAGGCGGAATCCACGAATAGGAAAGGAAGGATGGAGGAGTCTGGGGATAGGGAAGGAGGAATCCACGAATTGGAAAGGAAGGATGGATGAGTCTGGGGATAGGGAAGGGGGAATCCACGATTAGGAAAGGAAGGATGGAGGAGTCTTGGGATAGGGAAGGAGGAATCCACAAATAGGAAAAGGATGGAGGAGTCTGGGGATAGGGAAGGAGGAATCCACAAATAGGAAAAGGATGGAGGAGTCTGGGGATAGGGAAGGAGGAATCCATGAATAGGAAAGGAAGGATGGAGGAGTCTGGGGATAAGAAAGGAGGAAACCATGAGTAAGAAAGGAAGGATGGAGAAGTCTGGAGATAGGAACTAAAGGATTGGAAGAGTCCGGGGATAGAACTGGTGGATGGAAGGGTCAAGGCATAAGAATTGAAAGATGGTGAAATCCATGGATATGGAATGCAACAGTCCGGGGCTAGGGAAGGAGGAATCCGTGAATAAGAAAGAAAGGATGGAAGAATCTGAGGGTAGGAATGGAAGGCTGGAATAGTCCAGGAATATTATTTGATGGGAGGAGTCTGGGGGGGGGGGGTGATGGGAACTGAAGGATGGAGGGCTCCACAGAGAAGAATGGGTGGGACCTCAGATTGTTCAGGGTTGCATGGGGTGGGGGTTGGAGACTGTGAATGGAGGTGGGTTGGGTGCAGTTGGTGGCTCTGCAGTGGCCACTGGTTTAAATGGGGAAGTGGAATGGGCTGGGAGCCATGTCCATCTGATGTGGAGTTTGGGTGATCTGGGGTTAGTGGCCGGGAGCAGTTTGGACATATAAAAAGGGGGAGGGGGGTTGGGCGAGAGACAGTGGGACCTGCAGGGGGAGAAATGGGTTGTGGAGGACATTAGGCAGCCAGCTGGGGAACATGCTGTGATATCTGCATTAAAAACAAAATAAAAGTGGACGCTGTATGATTAGTTAGCAACTAGCACACAGCGAATATACAACCTTTAATAGGCAATAAAACAAAAAATGGTGTGCAGCGCGTTGTGGTGATAAATGTACAAAAGAGTCGTATTAAGTAGTGAACAAACATACTTCCAGTGAACAAATATACTCCTGAAATATATATAAATCTGTGATATTGACCCTCCCTCCTAGATTGTAAGCTCTAACGAGCAGGGCCTTCTGATTCCTCCTGTATTAAATTGTATTGTAATTGTACTGTCTGCCCTAATATTGTAAAGCGCTGCACAAACTATCGACGCTATATAAATCCTGTATAATAATAATAATATGAATGAAAGAAATCTGTGTATTCACAGTAATTCCAGTGCTGAGTGTGCTGTGTTCAAACCATTCACCAGAAATCAGAAATGGTTTGAACTCACTCTGTGCTGGAATTACTGTGAATACACAGAAGATTTATTTCAAATCATATCACAGATTTATATATATATTTCAGGACTATATTTGTTCACTACTTAATAAGACTCTTTTGTACATTTATAACCACAAAGCGCTGCACACCATTTTCTGTTTTATTGTCATATCTGCATGCATTGCTCTCTGTGTAGAGGTGTATGGGGGAGAGCAGAGCGGAGGAGGGGTGGGGCGGGGTCAGTGGAGTGTTTGGATGCTGGTCGAGAAGAATGAGAATCGCTCCATGGTGACACATTGGCAGATAGTAATAAGCGGGGGTGGCATCTGCAACAGTATGACAGGTTGGTGGTGATTGGTTGGCTTGGACAGGACAGTCTGGCACCTTCCTTACCATATCCATTCCCCTCCGTGTCCTCCCTGCGGCCCCCTCATCTGGCTCAGGCTTGTTATCCTCCACCGTCACACCTCCCCTGGGAATGCTGCGGCCCCCACAACCCTTCTGGGACCAGAGTACTGATGGCTCCGCTCTCCTCTGCGGAGCACCATGCTCCGCAAGCCAGGCCACGGCCACCAGCACAGCAAAGACAGGCCAAGCCACACCCAGCTCCGGCCCACCATGTCCCCGCCAACGTTCACATAGCGTGGCGCCTCATTCCGCCACCATGACGCCTGGATTTACTTTCTATTGGCTGGTGAGGGGGCAGACAATGAGGGGAGAGAGAACAGGATTGGTGGAAGGCGGCAACACATAGGTTGGATGACAATGTAGGATGAAGAAATTCCTGGACAGCCGCACTTCCAAAAACACACCGCTTTATTGAAGAGGTTTAAAAGCAGATCAATACATCACATGAAGACACGAACAGGACCCCTGGTGGGGCATGACAGCTAACGCGTTTCACGTCTCAGAAGGGACGCTTAACCATAGGTGGCCAGGTTTGAAAATCTGGTAAGCCATTATTAAGATTGTGACAAGGGGGAGGAGCCGTGATGACGTCAGCGCACATCGCGATTCAGCTGATCTCTGCATCGATGCAGAAAGGAGCAAGGCTGAATCGCGATGTGCTGATTATTTTCAACACCCCTAGTCCAGAGCTGCTTATCCACCCTTGTATGCAGGATGTGCGGTCATGAGCATACAGGGTTGAGTTCTGTCAGCCTGCCATTGATTTGTATAGGTGGCTATCACCAAATACTTGTGACTCCCAGGGGCCAAAAAAAACACTGAATTATGGTGGTGTACAGCCCTTTGCCCCATGTGCATGAGCCCTAATAGAGAACCCAGAGGTTTTGGGGGCCCTAAGGCTTTCTAGAAGAAGAATACCACAGGCACCTGGGAGGACCTGTTATTGGATACCAGTGGTAATATCATGATGGCTCCATTAGAAGGCACACTTTTATGGATTAAAAAAAAAAAGAGACATGCAGGACTAACAAGGTGCCAGCTATTTGTAAGCAATGTTAGATTGTCACCTTTAGCATCTTCAAATAACGGAGGTCACTTACTCCACTGACAGAACGGCTCTCTTCCTTCCCTCTGCTGACTCCCGGCTCTTCTTTGTCACCACTGTCCTCTTCTGAAGCCGGAGAAGACAGGTCATCAATTGTGGTCTCTTCTTCATCGCTGTCACCTGCGGTACAGATAGGTGAGGCGCCTTGCACAGTCAACAACTGACAACTAATACAGACAATAATATAGAGTAACGGAAACGTACAGTGCCTTGAAAAAGTATTCATACCCCTTGAAATTTCCCACATTTTGTCATGTTACAACCATAAACGTAAATGTATTTTATTGGGATTTCATTTGATAGACCGCCAAAAAGTGGCTCATAATTGTGAAGTGGAAGGAAAATGATAAACGATACAAATAAATCTGTGAAATGTGTGGGGGAATTTGTATGGCGCCCCCCTGAGTCAATACTTTGTAGAACCGCCTTTCTCTGCAATTTCTTCTAAGATTGCCCTGTATTTGGTCCATCCATCTTCCCATCAACTCTGACCAGCTTCCCTGTCCCTGCTGAAGAAAAGCATCCCCACACCATGATGCTGCCACCACCATGTTTCACAGTGGGGATGGTTTGTTCAGGGTGATGTGCAGTGTTAGTTTTCCGCCACAAATAGCGTTTTGCTTTTAGGCCAAAAAGTTGAATTTTGGTCTCATCTGACCAGAGCCCCTTCTTCCACATGTTTGCTGTGTCCCCCACATGGCTTCTTACAAACTGCAATTGGGACTTCTTATGTCTTTCTTTCACCAATGGCTTTCTTCTTGCCACTTTTCCACAAAGGGCAGATTTGTGGAGAGCACGACTAATAGTTGTCATGTGGACAGATTCTCCCACCTGAGCTGTGGATCTCTGCAGCTCCTCCAGAGTTACCATGGGCCTCTTGGCTGCTTCTATGATGAATGCTCTCCTTGCCCGGCTGGTCAGTTTAGGTGGACGGCCATGTCTTGGTAGGTCTGCTGTTGTGCCATACTCTTTCCATTTTCTGATGATGGATTGAACAGCGCTCCGTGAGATGTTCAAAACTTGGGATATTTTTTTATAACCTAACCCTGCTTTAACCTTCTCCACAACTTTATCCCTGACCGGTCTGGTGTGTTCCATGGCCTTCGTGATGCTGTTTGTTCACCACAAACCTCTGAGGGCTTCATAGAACAGCTGTATTTATACTGAGATTTAAATTACACACAGGTGGACTCTATTTACGAATTAGGTGACTTCTGAAGGCAATTGGTTTCACTAGATTTTAGTTAGGGGTATCAGAGTAAAGGGGGCTGAATACAAATGCCCCCCACACTTTTCACATTTATTTGCAAAAAATGTGGAAAACCATTTATCATTTTCCTTCCACTTCACAATTATGAGCAACTTTGTGTCGGTCGATCACACAAAATCCCAATAAAATACATTTACGGTTTTGGTTGTAACATGACAAAATGTGGAAAATTTCAAGGGGTATGAATACTTTTTCAAGGCAGTGTGTGTGTGTGTGTGTGTGTGTGTGTGTGTGTGTGTGTGTGTATGTATATACACACACACACACATATACACACACATACCGCCAAAAAGGTGCATAAACCTCCTACATTCAATTATAAAGGACTGCAGAAATCAGTTTTGAAGTCCACAATAAAAGGCAAAGAGGCTCATTTATAATAGAGAACAGATATCACTCTCCACTCTCCATTATGCACGCACTCACAGCAGAACACATTTTCCAATGCAGGTGGAACCAAACTTTTTTTATTGTGTTTTGCTGGCTTTCGAATCCTGCAGCTGAAACACAAAGCAGCGGTATGGCCATACCACAGCTTCTTTAAAAAGTGAACACATATCCTTATTAATAGATTACTGATCTCCAATGGGCACCACGCCACTATACTCTTCTATAATGCAGAGCCTTCCCCCTGCTGACACCTTCATGGGAACACAAAAAGTTTATACATGTGAACTGTACAGTCACGTTATTTTAAAGTTGAACTCCTGACAGTGGTTGTAACGTTTTGATGACGTTTTTACCACCCCCAGCGGCCCGTGTCAAAGAGGCCTTAGGCTAACTGTTGGCCAAAAGTAAATAAGGCTATGAGAGACACACACTGCATCCCTCCCACCAGTGTTTCTCGGGCTTACCGTTTTCACCAGCGTGCCCGAGAAACAATCCAACAATGCGGCCAGCTGGTCACAGAGGTGACCAGGCACCAGATAGTCTTTGATAGCCTCTATGACCTTGGAGGACCAGAGTGACGTAATGATGTCACTTCCTGGTCCGAGGTGGAAATAAACACTTTTTTTTTTCTAACCACTTCCCGCCCACACAACGTCATACGACATCGCAGACTTTGAGTGGTAATATCTGAATGATGGGTGCAGCTACGGGCATCATTCAGATATCTTCTTTTAGCTCCGGCCATTCCCCGCACTGTAAGAACAATCATAGCGGCTCAGCAGCTTGATCGTTCTTACAGGTAGCGGGAGCGAAGCCCCTCCCGCCGCTCTCTGGTGCTTCTCCCGATTCGCCAGAACGAAAGGGAGAAGGAATTGGTCCATGCCATATGTTGACCACAGAGATTTCCGGCGGGCCAGATGGTCCCCGGAGTCTCTGTGATGGTTCGGAGGCCGGGCGCGATATGATGACACCACGCCCGGCCTCTGCATTTGGAAAAAATGCCGCCCCGCTCAGGCTGGGAACCCTGGATCGTTCCCCCCCCCCCCTTTTTTTTCCAGGCTAGAGGCGAGATCTACGGACTTACTGACCCCCACATCTCACTGTGAAGGAGGACCTGTCACACATTATTCCTATTACAAGGGATATTTACATTCCTTGTAATAGGAATAAAAGTAATAAATAAAAAAGTGTCAAAATAGAAAAATAAAAGTAAAACAATAAAAAAAAAAAAAAAAAAAAAAAATTTACAGCGCCCCCGGCCCCGCGAGCAGAAGTGAACGCAACCGTAAGTCGTGCCCACATATGTAAAAAATGTTCAAACCACACATGTGAGGTATCGCCGCGACCGTTAGAGCGAGAGCAATAATTCTAAAGCTAGACCTCCTCTGTAACTCTAAACATGTAACCTGTAGGAATTTGTAAAGCGTTGTCTATGGGGATTTTTAAGTACCGAAGTTTGGCGCCATTCCACGAGTTTGCGCAATTTCAAAGTGTGACATGTTAGGTATCTATTTACTCGGCGTAACATCATCTTTCTTGTTATGCAAAACAATTGGGCTAACTTTACGTTTTTTTTTTTAATGCATGGAACAGTTTTCTTTTAAAAAAAAAAAAAACGCGTTTGAAAAATTACTGCACAAATACCGTGCGAGATAGAAAGTTGCAACGACCACCAATTTATTCCCTAGGGTCTTTGCTAAAAAAAAGCATATATAATGTTTGGGGGTTCTAGCAAAAAAATGATGATGATTTTTATATGTAGGAGCAAAGTGTCAGAATTGGCCCGGTAGGCAAGTCGTTAAAGCAAAAGATCAAAACATATATTTTTGATCTTTTGCTTTTAAAAAAGTAAAGAGATTTGACCACAGATCTCTCCATAAAGAGGACCTGTCATCTATATTTCTATTACAGGGGGTGTTTACATTCCTTCTAATAAAAATAAAAGTGATCAAAAAATAAAAAAAAAATAATAAAAAAGGAAGCAGGAGGGACAGTGTAAAAACAAAATAAGAAAAAAAAAAAAAGTTAAAAAAGTGCTCCCATCCCTCCATGCTCGCGCACAAAAGGAACGTGGATGTAGGTCGCTCACACATATGTAAATGGTGGTCACACCACACGAGGTTATCGCCGTGAACGTTAGAGCGAGAGCAATAATTCTAGCGCTAGACCTCCTCTGTAAGCAGGTAACCGTAAAAATGTACTAAAGCGTCGCCTAGGGAGATTTTTAAGTACCGTAGTTTGTCACCATTCCATGAGTGTGCGCAATTTTAAAGCGTGGCAAGTTAGGTATCTATTTGCTTGGCATTATATTGTCTTTCATATTTAAGAAAAAAAATTGGGGTATAAATTGTGTTTTTTTTTTTAATTTATTAAAGTGCATTTTACCCCCAAAATAATTGCGTTTGAAAAAACCGCTGCATAAATGCCGTGTGACATAAAAAAATTGCAACGATCGCCATTTTATTCTCTACGGTCTCTGCTAAAAAAAATATATAATGTTTAGGGGTTATAAGTATGTTTTCTAGCAAAAAAATACAGATTTAAACTTGTAAACAAAAAGTGCCAGAAAAGGCCTGGTCTGGAAGTGGATGCAGAAGGTGCAGATGTGAATAGGAAGGGTGTAGATCTGTAGTCACCGATACAAGAGCCTCCTGTCACTCATAACTCCGCACACTGCTCCATACTTACTGCTCATCCTGTCATTTGGTTCCATCATAGAAGCTTCCTGTTTTATGACTTCTGTTTTCATCATTGCTTGACGAGCCTGCTGCTCCAATCCGGCAAACATCTGCTCCCCTGCCGAGGAAACAATAAGAACCTGTTAGAATCCTTTGTATGGCACAAGCACAGAATAAGGAAGTTCATTTGATACTTATACTATTTATTGTACCAATTTCTTCCCCAAGGATTCGTTTACACTTGCTTTGGCTTCAACGCTCATTAAAGCCCCTACTGCTTCAACAAGCTTTATGATGTGTTTTTGAGGCTTTGGTGGGGCTTCAATGGAGCTTCGGTGGGGCTTCAATGAGGCTTCGGTGGGGCTTCAGTGAGACTCTTTTGAAGCTTTGTTGAAGATTGGCCGATACCCTGTGTGTTTGTTGATATCTCCTGCAATTTCTCCAAAACAAAGTGAAGCTAAAGCTGAATTAAAGCCTTTGAAAAGCCGCAGGTTCTTCAAGCGAGATTCAAACGAGCTTTGTCAGACTTCTATGGAGGCGTTGAAGAGGCTAAAGCTACATGGGGCATGAAGCCACGCTTTGTTAAAGCTCTCTTAATGGCAGTCAAAGCTCCTGTCACTAAATAAAATGGTTGTCTTACAGTCCTGTTTACACCTTGCTTTGGCTTTGCGTCAAAAACGATACCCCATGTTGGCGGGGGAAGGTGGCTCCTCCCACACTTTCTCATTCACTAATTGCTAGAGTGTTTATATGGTGGTAAAGTCCTGTCCTATCTGAAGTACTGGAGGGGTGGGTGGTTGACTGAGCAAGGGGGAGGGGGGGGGGGGTGGTGGCGGGGAGTTGAGTTACACTGTATACCTAGCTAGGGTTTTTCTGTCTAGTTGGTTAGGGATCCTGTGTGATTCCAGAGGAGCCAGGGCTCTGGCCCCTCCATGCTGTATTGTTTTGATGATTGCTGTCGTATATGAAAATCAATAAAAATAAAAAAAGAAAAATAAAAAAAAATTATGATACCCCGTGTAGCTTTAGCCATGCTTCAAAGTCTCTTTAGAAGTCTACGACAAAGCTTGTTTGAAGCTCCCTTGAAGCGCCTGCAGCTTTTCAGAGGCTTTAATTCAGCTTTGCTTTGTTTTGGAGAAATTGCAAGTGTGAGATATCAACAAATACACAGGGCTTCAACAAAGCTTCAAAAGAGCATCACTGAAGCACCACGAAGCCTCAAAAACACATCATAAAAGCTTGTTGAAGCAGTAGGGGCTTTAATGTGTGTTGACACCAAAGCAAGTGTAAACCAGCCCTTCGTGATGCATTGTTGGTGACAGGTTCTCTTTAATGGGACATCAAATTTCTAAAAAAAAAACAACAAAAAAACTGATGACTGTCTTCCAATGAAGCTAATGGGGTGCGGATCTTGCTTTATAAGCTTCTTCTCCACCTATACTGGCTGGAGAAAGTGACACCAGGACTCGGTGTCAGGAGTTTGGGGATTTTATCAATGGCAGCCCACACATTTCTCTCAGCAGAGGTTTGCTTTAAAAGTGGATCTTCATTGCACCTGAGCAACACAAATCAAAAGCAATATTGAATTCATTTTTAATATTCAAAGCAAACTCCTCCATCCATCCATCCATGTCTCCATGCTTTATTTTGTTGAGAAATCACTTTGATCTCCCAGATCTGTGCAGTAATCCAGTGTAAGACTTTTCCTGTAATAAAAACCGCTCACTGCTGCCCCCTCTCCTTGTGCAGGGTGACTGGTCTTGTCTCCGCCCCTCCTGTAATAAAGACGGCTCACTGCTGCTCTCTCTCCTTGTGCAGGGGGACTGGTCTTGTCTCCGCCCCCTCCTGTAATAAAGACCGCTCACTGCTGCTCTCTCTCCTTGTGCAGGGGGACTGGTCTTGTCTCCGCCCCCCCTGTAATAAAGACCGCTCACTGCTGCTCTCTCTCCTTGTGCAGGGGGACTGGTCTTGTCTCCGCCCCTCCTGTAGATTTTCTGCAGGTAGCCTGTAGTCGGTGGAGCTGGCGGGCCCCTCCCACATCTGCTCTCTCTCCTTATGCAGGGTGACTGGTCTTGTCTCCGAACCCACCTGTAGTGGGGGGAGCTGCTGGGCCCCTCCCACTGTTGCACTCGCCTTGTACAGACTGGTCTCGCCTCTGCCCCTTCCTGTAATTTTTCTGCAGGCAGCCTGTAGTGGGTGGAGCTGCTGGGCCCCTCCCACATCTGCTCTCTCTCCTTGCACAGGGTGACTGGTATTGTCTCTGCCCCTTCCTGTAGTTTTCTGCAGGGAGGTGGGTGATGTCCGACGGACGTCTTTTTAATGTCCTTCCCCGTCTCCGCTCTGGTCAGACATGTTCCGCTCACGTTGTCACCCTCCCCGGGTCGTCGAGGGGGGTGATGTCCACCCAAGCCTCTGTTCTGGTCAGTGGGACGTATTCCTCTCTCTCGTCTACACCCTCCCCGGGCGGTCGAGGTGGCTGATGTCCGATGGACGTCTTTTAGATGTCCTCCCCGCCTCTGTTCTGGTCAGGGGGACGTGTTCCTCTCTCTCGTCGTCACTCGCCAGAAATAATGTCCCCCCCGCCTCTGT
>BLSH010385340.1:389618-400754 GCA_018402905.1 Glandirana rugosa | reverse complement strand
GGCCCCATCGCAGGTAGCCGGCGGAGATCAAGTCCGCCCTACCCGCTCCCTGGCCCCCCCCCCGGAACCCAGTGAGCGCACTCAGTGCGCGATCTCACAACCATCAGGTGACGGCAGTTGCGGTCGGCAACAGGTTGAAGTAGAACTATGGGCAAAACTTTTAAAAAGTTTTAAAAAGTTGCCTATGGAGATTTTTGAAGTACCAAAGTTTTGCGCCATTCCACAAAGGTGCGCAATTCTAAAGCGTGACATGTTTGCATAGGCATGCGCAAAGGGTGTGCTGGGTGTGCCTTGGCACACCCTAATCATCCTGTGCGGCGCAGATCCCCTCAGCTCAGATTCCTGATATTTCACCAAATCCCCCTGACGAGGCTCCTAAAAAAAATAACGCTGTAAAAAATAAAATAATAAAAATAGAAAACTAATGACACTGTCCAGTGCTCTACATAACGAGCAGGGCCCTCTTATTCCTCCTGTATTGTATTGTAACTGTACTGTCTGCCCTCATGTTGTAAAGCGCTGTGCAAACTGTTGCCGCTATATAAATCCTGTATAATAATAATAATAATAATAATATACACAGACACCTGTGTGTTTGAGCTTTGGGGTGCACACTAATGATGGGCTCGGGCTTGTTCGGAATCGAACGTGCCAGAGCCCGCCAGGAAGTGAGCCCTGCACTGCGCTAATCACAGGCAATGAGACATTCCCCCGATCGCTGCAGCCACACATTGGGGAATGTCTCACTGCCTGTGATTAGCGCAGTGCAGGGTTCACTTCCTGGCGGGCTCGGGCACATTCGGTTCCGAACAAGCCCGAGCCCATCCTTAGTGCATAGCCTAGGCTGTGCACACCCATGCATTTTTGGTATCTATCTACGCGGGGTAACAACCCAAAAAATGTAGTTATCTATGGCGTTTTTTTTTTTTTGTTTTTTTTGCATTAGGCCTCATACACACGGACGTTTCTAAAAAAATAAACAAAACGTCGGGCCCGACGTCAAGGAAAAAAAGTCGGCGTTTTTGGACGTTATGCATCTGCGTTTTTGAGCGTTAGTGAGCGTCGGCGTCAATAGGCGTTTTTTAAAAAAAATCATCCCTCTGTTATTTTTCAATCTAAAAACGTCGGCGTCAAAAAACGCCGAAAAACGTTGGTATAATAATAGCTGGCGTTTGTTGGCATATTGTGCCGTCGGCGTCAAAAAATGCCAAAACGTTACAGCCTCAGAACGCGATGGCCGTGGGTTCTACTTTCAGCTCACTAACGCCGACGTCATCTACAGCTCAAAAACGCCGACGTTTTTATGGGGCCATTGACTAACATGGAGAGCTGCAAAAAACGCCGGCGTCAAAAAACGACCGTGTGTATGAGGCCTTAAAGAGGAAGTAAACCCAGATGGGGTTTACTTCCTCTACATTCCCCTGCAAAGTAGAAGCATAGTAGCCCATTATGTGCCACTTACCTGCAAACTAAGCCTGCTATGTCGCCTGTGCTGGCCGCGTCCATCTTCTGCCCCTCTTCCTTCTGGGGCTTCGGCTCTGTGACTGACATCACGCATGCGCGTGGGAGCCGCCAGCCACAGCACAATCTCAGTGAGGAAACGGCACGGAGGCTGTTTCTTCACCGCGCATGTGCCTAAAGGACGTCGGCAATCTAGGAAATTGTATATCTCCTAAACTGTGCAGGTTTGAGATATATGCAGGGAACCTACAGGTTATCATAGGCTTACCTGTAGGTTAAAGTGGTTGTCACGAGTTGACAACCATGTTCATATTCATTAAAGTGTATTTTATCCCAAGAAACCGTGTTTGAAAAATTGCTGCGCAAACACCGAGTGACATAAGAAAATTGCAATGACCACCATTTTATTCTCTAGGGTCTTTGCTAAAAAAAAAAAATGTTGGAGAGGTAAGTACTCACCTTTTAGTTCTGCATTAAGCACAGCCGTATTAAAGGGCCTTAGATGCACACGAAATCTTTCGCGTCTAAACACGGCGCCTTTTTCTGCCCCGTGTGAATTAGCCCCATATATCACTTGTCATTTTATGAGCGCAACCGAGCTGCCAATAAACGCCCCATGCCGCTGTCACCTGATCAACCAGAACCAATCCCTCGCAGGCCGGCCCTAAGTAATCGGGTAGAGGCGCTGGACCAACGACGGATGCTGCAGGATAAATCGGAAGCAGACCATTGGCTGGCTGTGCATCAGGGCAATGCAGACGGCGCAATAATTATAGGACAAGTCCAATAAATGACCTGCAGGCTGCAACAATTACAAATAAAATAAAAAAAAAAATGGACTGCTGATGGTGATCCCATAGAATACCTGCTGTGCACCATTGCAGGATGGGTATGGAGCATGCATGGTGCAGGGTTTCCTGGATCCCAGCCCCCTCCTGCACCCTGCACCGTTCACCAGTCTGCTGCATTAGAATGGGGGGAGGAGGGGGCTTCAGGAAGGACACACATTACAATGGCTCCGCCGTGCACTGACAGGCGGCCGTGTGCACGCACCTACCTACCTGCATGGTGTCCCGGTCACCCCGGAGCGGCCCGCCCCCCCGGTATCCCGGGTGTGTCCCGGCTCCCGGCGGCTGCTGGATTCTAGAGGGAGAGAGGCCCTCCGGTGACGTCAGCGTCACATGATCCGGCCGGGGGGGGGAGGGGGACAGCATTGTGTCTGTGGAAGAACTCCTCACACATGCAGACAGACATATATTATATGATAGTAGTAATAAATCACTCAATATGAATCACACTATGTGACAGGAAAGTCTAAGACACCGCCAAAAAAAATGAGCCTGTTAAAAAAAAATCACACTTGAGGGCCCATTCATGCATTGCGGCAACATGCGCACGCCGCCAAGGCCTTGTTCACACGGGGCGTATCAGTGCGCACTGTGCGCGACGGCCGTCTGTACCCACGTGCGGAGAAACATGGCCCGCACAGGGGTACACATTGATATGCCCTGTGTCAGCAAAGCCTATAAACGCAATACAGATCCAGCGCACTCTGTACAAGCGCAAGTCAAAACACAAATGGGTGCAATGGTGACAGGGCCAATCCAAACCGTACTTAGCGGCCCTGAAACGCCACTGTTACTACTATCAGCTGGTGGTGAATAAATGTTTTGTCCTTAAACATCGCACTGAGGGCCCAGTCACACTTGAGCGTTGCGGCAACATACGCCAAGGTCTTGTTCACACAGGGCATATCAGTGCGTAACGCATGTGACGGCCATGTTTGCTCAGAGCACCTGTGCATCCACGTGTAGGAAGACATGGCCCTCACAGGGGTACACATTGACATGCTCCATGTGAACGAGGCCTATAAACACAAATAGTGAACCAGTGCACTCCGTACAACCGTAAGCCAAAACACAAATGGGTGCAGTGGTGACAGGGCCACTCCAAACAGTACATTGAGGGCCCAGTTACACATGTGCATTGCGGCAACATGCGTCAAGGCCTCGTTCACATGGATCGTATCAATGGGCACTGTGCATGACGGCCATCTTTACCCATGTGCGGAAAAACATGGCCCCCTGAAATGTCACTTTTACTACTATCAGCTGGTGGTGAATAAATGTTTTGACCTTAAATATCACACTGAGGGCCCAGTCACACTTGTGCATTGCGGCAACATGCGCCAAGGCCTCGTTCACATAGGGCATATGAATGTGTACAGCGCGTGATGGCAATGTTTACCCAGAACACCTGTGCATCCACGTGCAGGAAAATACGGCCCTCACAGGGGTACACATTGATATGCCGCATGTTAACGAGGCCTATAAACACAAATACAGATCCAGTGCACTCCGTACAACCGCAAGTCAAAACACAAATGGGTTCAATGGTGACAGGCCCAATCCAAACCGTACTTAGCGGCCCTGAAACATCACTGCTGCTATTATCAGCTGGTGGTGAATAAATGTTTTGTCCTTAAATATCACACTTGAGGGCCCATTCACACTTGTGCATTGCAGGCCTCGTTCACACGGGGCGTATCAATGCGCGCTGTGCATGATGGCTATGTTTACCCAGAACACCTGTGCATCCACCTATGGTAAAACATGGCCCTCACAGGGGCACACATCGATATGCCCCATGTTAACGAGGCCTATAAAGGCAAATACTGATCCAGCGTACAACCGCAAGTCAAAACACAAATGGGTGCAATGGTGTCAGGGCCAATCCAAACAGTACTTAGAGGCCCTGAAACGTCACTGTTACCACCATCAGCTGGTGGTGAATAAATGTTTTGACCTTAAATATCGCACTGAGGGCCTATTCACACCTGCTCATTGCCGCAATATGCACCAAGGCCTTGTTCACACTGGGTGGATCAATGCATACAGCGCATGAGGGTGGTGTTTACCTGTACAGGGATGCGTGGAACACCTGTACATCATAAGCATGGCCCTCACAAGAGGGAGCACCGATACACCCTGTGTGAGCGAGGCCTTAATGTGGCTCCATTGATATCAATGGAGACACAGCAGCTGCACAGACACAACACTACTCCCAACATGACATCCGTGTGGGTGCATGTCCCTGAACTCACGTTGGGGTTGAGTTACTAAAGGTAAATAGACTGTGCGGAGCTTTCCCTTATTTACTAAGCTCTGGAGCAACTGTACTTGCAAAGTGTGCAGTCTATTTACATTTAGTAAATCCATGCCATTGTCTGCGTTCAGGGCCATGCCCCCGAACACACACGGATTTCAAATTGGGAGCAGTAGCTGTGTCCAAACAGCCGCTGCGTCTCAATTGACATTGGAAGGCCTGCATGGAGATTCACGGAACACCTGTGCTTCCTCGTTTGGGTACATATGGCCCCAACAGAGGGTAGCATTGACATGCCCAGTGAGAATGAGCACTATAAATGCACAAACTGCCGCAAACGTATCTGATCAAGCGCACTCCATACAAGCGATGTACATCCCTGGGTGGGTAAACAATGCCCTCACAGGGTCTACATATTGATACACCACCTCCCCATGAACAAGGCCTAAAATCGCAAACATTGCAGCAGCACATGGCCGTATATTCATGTGATAGAGCACACTTCATACAACCGCCGGTCAAAACATCAACAGGTGCAATGGTGATGGCGCCATCAAGCAGACAATTCCCAAAAAGTCACTGTCATTCCCATCAGCTGGTGGCAAATAAATGTTTTGTCCTTAAAGGGTTACTTCACTTTTACCAATGAACTGCCTATGCAAGTAAGGGGTGTCTGTAGATAAAAACAAACCGTGCAACTTTGACCTAAGTTGGATTTTGTCCTTGTTATAGGTGTAGGCCATTTACTTAATGCATCTCCTGAAGCCTGACTGAAAAGCTCTGAGAGATACAATCATCCTGTCCTGCCTTGTTTCTAGGACATTGCTAAGACACTCCCAGCTTTTACTGCTCACCCCCCACCATCACAAAAGCGAGCTCTCAAACCCTTGCACATGTGTGGTCCACCATCAACTCCATCACAACAACACTGAGCTCAGAGATAATGTGACAGGGGGGGGCATCTAAGGGGGTTTGAATTAGCTTGGAGTCTCTTAGCAACGAGGCAGGACGGGATGATGCCATCTCTGGGAGTATTCCAGTCAGGCATTGGGAGATATGTAAATGAATTACACCTATAGTAAGGACGGTATCCAACTTTGGTCAAAGCTGCACAGTCTGTTTTAAATTACAGGCGCCTCTTACCTGTATAGACAGTTTTTTGGTAAGGGTGCACTAACTCTTTAAAAGGTAGTGCACCTTTACCAAAATACTGCCTGTGTTGATAAAGGGGTACCTGTAGATAAAAACAAACTGTGCAGCTCTGACTAGGTTTGAATAATGCCCTTGCTATAGTTGTAGGCCATTCATATACTTCCTGAAGCCTGACTGGAATACTCCCAGAATGTTGCTATGATGTTGTTATGTGAGGCCTAGTCATTACTGCTCACCTCCACCATCACAGGAGCAAGCTCTCAAACACTGAGCTCAGAGCTACTCCATCAGAAAGAGTACGTGGGGGGTTCGACTCAGAGAAAGCGCTTGCTCCTGTGATTGTTAAGGTAAGCAGTAATGACTAGGCCTCACTTAGCAATGCCCTGGGAGTATTCCAGACAGGCATCGGGAAGTATATAAATGGTCTACCCTATAGCAAAGACATTATTCAACATTGGTGTGCCATTTCACAAGAACGATCATGGTGGCAGATGGCATGTAAGTTGATTGTGTAGAATCAGAAAGCTGACCACAGACTACTGGAAGATGATCCTGAACTTGTTTTTCTGGGGTGATGGGGCAAAGAGGAGATATGGAGGAGTTACAATGGAAGTTGATCATGATGGGGGGAAATGGAATAACAGACGACCATTGACAATTGGGAGAGGAAGAGAATGCAGAGCAGAAGCTGACTAGGGAGGAAAAAGAGATGAGGTAGACCAAGAACTGATCATGCATCAGGGACAGTGAGAGTAAGCAGAAAGTAGATGATCGTGGATGAGGGAAGAGAGAGAAAGCAGAGGGCAGAGCATGAGATGGTCATGGACTGGAGGAAGGGAAGATGTGTAGGAACAGAGAAGTTGATGATGGATGGGGGAAGAGAGAGGAGTCAGAAGGTGATCATGGATTTGAAGAACAGAGGGGAGGCAGAGGGCAGAGCATGAGATGGTCATGGACAGGAGGAAGGGAAGGAGTGTAGGAACAGAGAAGATGATCATGGATGGAAGAAGAGAGAGGAAGTAGAAGGTGATCATGGATTTAGAGAAGAGAGGGGAGGTAGAGGGCAAACATAAGTTGGTCATGGACAGGAGGAAGAGAAGGAGTGTAGGAACAGAGAAGATGATCATGGATTCAGGGAAGACTGAGGAGGTAGAGGGCAGAGCAAGAGCTGGTCATGGATAATAAGGAGGAAAGGAGTGTAGAAATAGAGAAGATTATTATGGATGAGGAAAGAGAGAGGAGGCACAGGGCAGAGCATGAGCTGCCTGGTCATGGACAGAAGGAAGGAAAGTAGTATAGGAACCGGGAAGATGATTATGGATGAGGGAAGACAGAGGAGGCAGAAGGCAGAGCATGAGATGGTCATGGACAGGAGGAAGGAAAGGAGTGTAGGAACAGAGAAGATGTTTATGGATGAGTGAAGAAAGAGGAGACCGAAGGCAGAGCTTGAGCTGATGTTGGACTCCTAGAAGTAAGGGACGGAATGAAGGAACAAAGAAGATGATTATGGATGAGGGAAGAGAGAGGAGGCAGAGGGCAGAGCATGAGGCAGTCATGGACAGGGGGAAAGAGTATAGGAACAGAAAAGATGATAGTGGATGGGAGGAAGAAGAGAGGAGGTAGAGGGCAGAGCATGAGATGGTCATGAACAGCAGGAAGGAAGGAGTGTAGGAACAGAGATGATTATTATGGATGGAGGAAGAGAGAGGAGTCAGAAGGTGACCATAGATTTGGAGAAGAGAGTGGAGGCAGAGAGCAGAACATGAGACGGTCATGGACAGAAGGAAGGGAAGGAGTGTAGGAACAGAGAAGGTGATCATGGATGGGAGAAGAGAGAGGAGGGAGAGGGCAGAGCGTGAGCTGGTCATGAACAGGAGAAATGGATTTAGGGAAGAGAGAGGAGGCAGAAGTTGATCATGGATTTGGAGAAGAGAGAGGTGGCAGAAGGCAGAGCATGAGGTGGTCATGGACAAGATGAAAGGAAGGAGTGTAGGAACAGGGAAGAGTGTGAGCTGGTCATGAACAGGAGGAATGGAAGGAGTGTAGGAACAGAGAAGATTAATGCTGGATTTAGGGAAGAGAGAGGAGGCAGAAGGTGATCATGGATTTGGAGAAGAGAGAGGTGGCAGAAGGCAGAGCATGAGGTGGTCATGGACATGATGAAGGGAAGGAGTGTAGGAACAGAGAAGATGAACATGGATGGAGGAAGAGAGATGAGTCTGATGGAGGAGCATAAGCAGAAGGAAGGAAAAAAGTGTAGGAACAGAGAAGGTGATCATGGATTCAGGGAAGAGAGAGAAGGTAGTGGGCTTTCATTATGGACAGGGAAGAGAGGAGGTGGGAGGAGGTGTTGTGCATAGAGGACATGACTTGGTCATGGAGCATTGGGATCAACAGTTAAAGTCAGGCTCAGCATGGGGAAGATCAAATTTCTTACACCTGAGCTCTGGGGAAAACATAGTCAGAAATAGTTTTTTTTTTTTCGATTTTCATTAGTGCTCTTTGGTATAAAGCCAGCACAAAAGATATCTGCTTAGCCATATTGGCAACCTCAACCTCTATGGTCATACATGTTGATGGTCCTTCTACTGAAAGATCTTATGGCCATCACATCTTCACACTTCCATCTCTGGTCCATGACCAGACATAATCACTATAGCCAGTGACTATTTCCTAGTTGTTCACATCCCTGTACTGAGTGTAACTCAGTGGATATTATAGTCTAGGTACAACCAGTGGCACTGTGTTTTCCGGCAGCAATGTGGTTCCTTCCTTTCTGCTGCAGGATAGAAAGAGAGCTGAGTGCTTCCCCACCATTCAGGAGAGGACTTGTATTTTTAACAATGAACACAAAGCTTCCTCTGATTGGCTGAGGTGGAGAGGCAGGAGGATGACCTCTCTACTCCCACCTCAGCCAATCAGAGGAAGCTTTGTATTCATTGATAAACCATCATTTAGTGCTCCTGATTGGTGATGAAGCACTAAGCCCAACTTTCTTTTTTATCCGGCAGCAGACAGTTGGCAGTGCTACTGCCAGAACACAGTGCTGCTTGTTGTATCTAGCTATTGCCACAGAATAGCAGCTATGTTATTATGTAACAAAAATAGATTGTTTGGGCCAAGCACACTATTTAAAGTGACACTAAAGCTGGAGTTCTACTTTGACTTGAGTCTAAAGCAATGCTTTAACTTTTGAGAGAAAAGAAGAGGATCAGAACCTCTTCTGGGCTTTTATAGCTGTGTCCACTGCTGTAAAAGAGTTTTATGGGATCTCCTCACTTCCTGTTGTGTCTCTGTGACAGGAAGTGAAGGGAAATCTCACCTGTGGGGACACAGAACAAAAAAAAAACCAGATAGAGGTTTCAACAAACACTTCCTTACTGTATCCAGTCTACAAATAAAGACTGGGGTTTAGATGGATTGTAAGACTAGGCCGAGCCACCTCCTGAGCACACACCTGACCCTTCTTTGCTGTCAATGTAACTTCGCAATTAGCTTTAAGGATCTGTACTAGCCACTTTGTATGAAATAAATGCAAGGAGAGGAGGGAACTACATAAGGCCCGGCAGCCATAGCATTCCTGAAGTTTTACACAATTTTATCAAATGACAAACAAAACCCCAGAAATAGAACATGACACTCTGCTTTATTATCACTTCCGCACATGTGACTCCTTACAGAGGTGAGCGGCCTGTCACATGACGTGACGTCACCCGCAGAAACACGCATTCCCCACCTATCAGCGGCCTGCTGCTCCCTTCTCTGGTCCCGCCTCCTGCCCGGCACATGACTGGGGTGTCAGCGGAGGGGCGGGGCTCCGACACAGCCAGGGGGCGGCAGACAGGTAGAAGGAGGAAGAGGCCCATCCGCCCGGGAGAGGACACAGCCGGTCTGTATATAGAGGAGGGTATATAATATATATAGAGGAGGGTATATAATATATACTGGATATAGAGGAGAGTATATAATATATATACTGTATATAGAGGAGGGTATATAATATATATACTGTATAGAGAGGAGGGTATATAATATATACTGTATATAGAGGAGGGTATATAATATATACTGTATATAGAGGAGGGTATATAATATATACTGTATAGAGAGGAGGGTATATAATATATACTGTATAGAGAGGAGGGTATATAATATATACTGTATATAGAGGAGGGTATATAATATATACTGTATATAGAGGAGGGTATATAATATACTGTATATAGAGGAGGGTATATAATCTATACTGTATATAGAGGAGGGTATATAATATATACTGTATAGAGAGGAGGGTATATAATATATACTGTATATAGAGGAGGGTATATAATATATACTGTATATAGAGGAGGGTATATAATATATACTGTATATAGAGGAGAGTATATAATATATACTGTATATAGAGGAGTGTATATAATATATACTGTATATAGAGGAGGGTATATAATATATACTGTATATAGAGAGGAGGGTATATAATATATATTGTATATAGAGAGGAGGGTATATAATATATATTGTATATAGAGGAGGGTATATAATATATACTGTATATAGAGGAGGGTATATAATATATACTGTATATAGAGGAGGGTATATAATATATACTGTATATAGAGGAGGGTATATAATATATACTGTATATAGAGGAGAGTATATAATATATACTGTATATAGAGGAGGGTATATAATATATACTGTATATAGAGGGGGGTATATAATATATACTGTATATAGAGGGGGGTATATAATATATACTGTATATAGAGGAATGTATATAATATATGCTGTATATAGAGGAGGGTATATAATATACTGTATATAGAGGAGTGTATATAATATATACTGTATATAGAGGAGGGTATATAATATATACTGTATATAGAGGAGGGTATATAATATATACTGTATATAGAGGAGTGTATATAATATATACTGTATATAGAGGAGGGTATATAATATATACTGTATATAGAGGGGGTATATAATATATACTGTATATAGAGGAGGGTATATAATATATACTGTATATAGAGGAGGGTATATAATATATACTGTATATAGAGGGGGTATATAATATATACTGTATATAGAGGAGGGTATATAATATATACTGTATAGAGAGGAGGGTATATAATATATACTGTATAGAGAGGAGGGTATATAATATATACTGTATATAGAGGAGGGTATATAATATATACTGTATAGAGAGGAGGGTATATAATATATACTGTATAGAGGGAGGGTATATAATATATACTGTATATAGAGGGGGTATATAATATATACTGTATAGAGAGGAGGGTATATAATATATACTGTATATAGAGGAGGGTATATAATATATACTGTATATATGGGAGGAGATATATGTCATATATAATATATGGGAGGAGATATATGTCATATATA
>BLSH010385340.1:377212-387693 GCA_018402905.1 Glandirana rugosa | reverse complement strand
CTTCATTGATGAAGGCGAGGAAAGAAGGCTCGTTGATGGAGGCGGGGAGGGAAGGCTCGTTGATGGAGGCGAGGAGAGAAGGCTCGTTGATGGAGGCGGAGAGGGAAGGCTCGTTGATGGAGGCGGGCAGGGAAGGCTCGTTGATGGAGGCGGAGAGGGAAGGCTCGTTGATGGAGGCGGGCAGGGAAGGCTCGTTGATGGAGGCGGAGAGGGAAGGTTCTTGATGGAGGTGGGAGGCTCATTGATGGAGGTGGGAGGCTCATTGATGGAGGTGGAGAGGGAAGGCTCATTGATGGAGAGGGAAGGCTCATTGATGGAGAGGGAAGGCTCATTGATGGAGAGGGAAGGCTCATTGATGGAGAGGGAAGGCTCATTGATGGAGAGGGAAGGCTCATTGATGGAGGCAGAGAGGGAGGGCTCATTGATGGAGGTGGGGAGGGAAGGCTTATTGATTGAATTGGGGAGGCTCGTTGACGGAGGTGGGGAAGGAAGGGTGGGTGGCCTGTGTAATCCAATCGAAGAGCTACTGGAGCTCAAATTGCTTAAGCAGTGAAGGCCAAACTAAACCCTCCTGTCCTTTTCATCCAAGGAAGCGTCTATCTTGGCCTCTGTTTGCTCTGCAGTTGCCATGATGCTGCCGATGTGACCAGCTATGACTCCAGCCATTTGATGATTTGACTGTTGAGAGCACAACCAATGTGTATTAAATCAAAGGCTTTAGGTCGGCTTTAATACTGGTGCTCATAGAAAGGTGCCAGAACATACAGAGCATTGCAGTTTGTGCATGGGGTTGTGTAGCCGCAGACCGGTCAGGGTGCTTATGTTGTCCTGTATCCACAGCCAAAAGCGCCTACAATGGGCCGTGAGCATCGTAACTGGGCCACGCAGCAATGGAGGAAGGTGGCCTGAGTTTTCTTTTACATGGTGTGCATGGTCGGGTAGGTGTGCGTTACTTTCCTGAGGAATAGATGGCACCAGGATGCAGTATGGGAAGAAGACAAGCTGTCGGAGGCAGTGTGATGCTTAAGGCAATGTTCTACTGGGAAACCTTGGCTCCTGATATTCATGTGGATGTCACTTGACACGTACCACCTACCTAAACATTGTTGGTGACCAAGTCCAACCCTTCATGGAAACGATATTCCCTCATGGCAGTGGCCTCTTTCAGCAGGATGCTCCCTGCCACACTGCAAAAATGGTTCAAGAATGGTTTGAGGAACACAATAATGAGTTTGAGGTGTTGACTTGGCTTCCAAATTCTCCAGATCTCAATCCACCAAGCAGCTGTGGGAGGTGCTGGAAAAACAAGTCCGATCCATGGAGGCCCATGGAGAAGGCTTTCTTAATTTTTAGGGACAGAACTGCCCAATGTACAAACCATGAAATTCAGACGTACTGGAACAGGTCAGCTGGTGAAAGGCGTCTGAGTCTGCTCAGTCTCTGTTCCAAAACCAAGAAAAAAAAAAAAACAATGTAATATATTGCAGCTTAAAGCCAAGCTCCAGAAAATCTCCCTTGCAGTGGGGCTGCACTTGTTTAGTCTATAGGAGGATAAAAAGTTTTACTTCGCAATCCATGGCTCTCCTGGCAGACAGTGCTCCTCAGTGTTCGGACAGTGGACTGTTTTGACGCCCTCATGTCTAATGCAGGTCTATGGTTCATGCCTCAACCCTTTTGTAATACACACGCATGGTAAGAGGTTGTTTCGCTCAGCATGCATGACTCCATATTCCTTGATCTGCTGAGAGTTTTGTGACTCTTCTAGGCAGCCCCTTCACCTCTGATGCTGGACCATCTCAGAAATGGCCAAATGAAAAATGTAATTGTGTTTTAGGGCTGATCCATCTTACCCACTGCTCTAGGCCCAGTCCTAGGAAGATCTCCTGGTTTATATGACTGTAGTGCAAGCAGGTCCTGTGCTCAAAGAAATTACACCTCCGTGTTATGAATAATGTAGAGGATACTTGTGTGTAGTGTTCCAGTTCTCTGGTTAGGCTCTCTACGGCCAGAAATAAGGGCACTCATATTGCAGTATCTGTGGAGTTATCTCAGTGGCTTGGTTCCCTGTGGTCACAATGGGCATGCAATTTAATTTTATTTGTATATGGATAATGGAGTAGTAATGATGAGCTGGAAGTGTGTCTATGGATGGTGGAATGAAAGTATCAAAGTAGAAGTTGGTATATGAATGCTGGGATGGGAGTGGGTATATGGCTCATGGAGTAGTACTGATAGAGACGTAAGAGGGTCTATGGATGGTGGAGTAGAAATTATAATGAATGTGGGTCTATGGGTGGTGAAGTAGAAATGATAAAGATGGAAGTGGGTCTATGGATGGTGGAATATAAATAATGATGGATGGGGGTCTATGGACGATGGAATAGAAATGGTAATAATGGAAGTGGGTCTATGGATGGTGGTATAGAAATGGTAATGATGGAAGTGGGTCTATGGATGGTGGGATAGAGATGGAAGTGGGTCTATGGATGGTGGAATAGAAATGGTAATGATGGAAGTGAGTCTGTGGATGGTGGAATATAAATGGCCATGATGGAAGTGGGTCTATGGATGGTGCAATAGAAATGATAATGATGCAAGTGGGTCTTTGGATGGTGGGATAGAAATGATAAAGGTGGAAGTGGGTCTATGGATGGTGGGATAGAAATGGTAATGATGGAAGTGGGTCTATGGATGGTGGAATAGAAATGGTAATGATGGAAGTGGGTCTATGGATGGTGGAATAGAAATGGTAATGATGGAAGTGGGTCTATGGATGGTGGAATAGAAATGGTAATGATGGAAGTGGGTCTATGGATGGTGGAATAGAAATGGTAATGGATGTGGGTCTATGGATGGTAGAATAGAAATGATAATGATGGAAGTGAGTCTATGGATGGTGGAGTAGAAATGATAGGGATGGAAGTGGGACTATGATGGTGGAAAAGAAATAATGTTGCAAGTGAGTCTTTGGATGGTGGGATAGAAATGATAAAGGTGGAAGTGGGTCTATGGATGGTGGGATAGAAATGATAGAGGTGGAAGGGGGTCTAGAAATGGTAATGATGAAAGTGGGTCTGTGGAAGGTGGAATAGAAATGATAATGATGGAAATGGGTCTGTGGATGGTGGAATAGAAATGATAGGGGTGGAAGTGGGTCTATGAATGGTGGAATAAAAATGGTAATGGATGTGGGTCTATGGATGGTGGAATAGAAATGATAATGATGGAAGTGAGTCTATGGATGGTGGAGTAGAAATAAGGATGGAAGTGGGTCTATGGATGGTGGAGTAGAAATAATGATGGAAGTGGGTCTATGGATGCTGGAATAGAGATGGTAATGGATGTGGGTCTATGGATGGTGGAAAAGAAATGGTAATGATGGAAGTGGGTCTATGGATGGTAGAACAGAAATGGTAATGATGGAAGTGGGTCTGTGGATGGTGGAATAGAAATGCGAGCAGCCTAGCTGTAGCAAGTGGTCCCTTGAGTGTTTTTTTTTTTTTTCATTACTTAGAAGTCCCAGCATCACTGATAAACAATAACGATACCCCAACAATTGTATTGCTAATTCAAGCAACTGATGTGCTGTTTACTTACAATGTAGTATAAAATATATATATATATATATATATATATATATATATATATATATATATATATATATATATGGCACCAGTCACTTTTTCCTTTGTTGCTATGAAAAGCACCTACTTTTCCTTTCCTTCACATTTAAAGAATAGCCAAGTTATTAATAAAACCTTTATTATTACTATTAAATTATTATACTGGATTGTTATTGTATAGTGCCAACAGTTTACTCAGTGCTTTACAATGTAGAGGGGGACAGTACAATTACAATGCAGTTCAATACAGAAGAAATAAGAGGGCCCTGCTCATGGAGCTTACAATCTAAAGGGAGGAGGAGGTGGTACAAAAGGTTATAGCTGCGGGGGATAATCTGATGGAGGTAGCTCGGGTACAGTTCTTAGGTGGAGGTGGGGTAGGCTTCCCTGAATAGGTGAGTTTTCAAGGATCGCCTAAAGGCAGACAGGGTAGGGGCTGACTGCACATACTAGGGCAGGGAGATCCAGAGGATAGGCGAGGCTCTGGAAAAGTCCTATAGGCGAGCATGGGAGGAGGTAACAAAGGAATTAGAGAGCAGGAGGTCCTGGGAGGAGTGGAGAGGACAACTTGGGCGCTATCTGCAGATGAGGTTGGTGATGTAGCTGGAGGCGATGTTGTGGATGGTCTTGTATGTTGTGGTTAGTTTTTGAATTTTATACAATGGGGTAGGGGAAGCCAGTGAAGGGATTGGCAGAGAGGAGCAACAGTCACGGATCGGTTTGTAAGTTGTATTAGTCTAGACTCTAGAAGTAGCATTCATATTAGACTGAAGGTGGGATGGCCTGTGTAAAGGCCAGTGAGGAGAGAGTTGCAATAGTCAAGGCGGGAAATAACCAAGGAGTGAATAAGGCTGGCCATAGACTATACAATTTTCCTGTTCAACTTTCCTTTAGATTTACCAAAACTATATAATATAAGGGCAAACCTAAGACATTTCAATTTGAATGCAGACAGGCCGGCCCTTCCACTACATAGTTGAAGGTAAATCTAAAGAAAATTGAATAAGAAAATTGTATAGTGTATGGCCAGCCTAAGTTTTGTGATGTTGTTGGGTAGGAAGGGGTAATTCTGGAAATGTTGCGGAGGTTAAGGCGGCAAGAGGTAGCCAGTGATTGGATTGGGGGGGCGGGGTGCAGGAGAGGTCAGAGTCTAGGATTACACCCAGCACCCTGGCCTGTGTGGAGGGACCAATGGTTGTGCCATTGATCTCAATGGTTGTCATAGAAGGTGGGGATTGGCAAAATATTACAAGCCCAGTTTAAGAAAGATTGTGTTTGAGGAAGTAGTGTGACATCCATACTGATATGTCGCTCAGTATGTTTGTAATACATGAGGAGTGGAGAGATAGATCTGGGTGTCACCAGCATAGACGTAGTGTTGTAAGCCATGGGAGGTCATCAGCTGGCCCAGGGAAGAGTTATAGAGGGAGAATAAAAGGGGTCCAAAAACGGAGCCTTGAGGTACCTCAACAGAAAGAGGAAGATGAGCAGAGGAGGTGGGGTTTTATGTGACATTGAAGATTAGAATCACGGAGGCCAACAGAGTGGACTTTGTTGAGGTGTGGGTGGTCAACTTTGTCGAAGGCAGCAGAAAGGTCTAAGAGTATGAAGTACTGGCCGTTGGTGTTAGCAGTTAGTAGGTTGTTGGTGAGTTTTAGTACGGCAGTTTCAGTGGAATGTTGTGGGCGGAAGCCAAGCTGTAGAGGATCGAGACGGTTGTTGTCAGTGAGGTAAGAGCTCATACGGTTTTGGATAAGGCATTCAAGAAGTCTGGAGGCAGGGATATGGGTCTTAAGTTATTCAAACAGATGGGGTCCAGTGAGGATTTTTTTTGAGTATGGGGGTAACCAGTGCATGTTTGATCAGGGAGGGAAAGGTTGAAGATGTGGGTTAGAGAGTTTAGGATAAAGCAGGAAGGTGGTCGCAGCAATGGAGAGGACAGGGTCCAGCAGGACAGGTGGTGAGGTGGCCCGTGGAAAGCAGTTTGGCAACTTCCTCAGTGGTAAAACTTTTCTGGTCATTTGTTATTAGCACAGTATTGCGTGTCTGATTTCATGGAGATGCAGTTTTACGATTCCCAACGCACACATTCCTGCTTTTGAAACGGCTTACTTATAGTATGGGTGCTTGAAGTGACCAACGGCTGGAACCGCATATCAGAGGTAGGTATTGTCAACAGCACACCAGGATCTCCAAACAAGTCCAATTTTTAATGAATGATCACATCGTTACACCAGACAGCAACGTTTCGGAGCCGCGCAGGACCCCTTCATCGATGATCGTCACATGCCCGATGAAGGGGTCCTGTGCGGCTACGAAACATTGCTGTCTGGTGTAACGATGTGATCATTCATTAAAGATTGGACTCGTTTGGAGATCCTGGTGTGCTGTTGACAATACCTACCTCTGATTTCATGGAGATGTGTCAGTATATTATATAAACTCCCTGCCAATGTTGCCCTGGTAGGTGAGTTGTGTGGTTGCTGTAATGGATTTATGGGTGGACCAAGATTCAAAGGCTGGCTAGGATGCTGTCCGCATTTGTCATTCTTTTCTTTATTTAAACCTCTGTCCTGTTCCTAAATACAGGATTTCATTTAGATTTCTGACCTTTTATCTTCTTCTTTACCTCTCTTGGCAGTGATCGGACATCATGTTGGGTTCTGGGTTCAAATCTGAGCGGCTTCGCGTGAATCTGCGACTTGTCATAAACCGGCTGAAGCTCCTGGAGAAGAAGAAGAGTGAGTTGTTCTTGTACCATTTGGCCTTTTACATACCCAAATCCAATAACTCTGATCAGCCAGGAATAGATGAGGGGTTGATTTACTTTTTATTTATCTTTTACTAAATGGGTCCATTGTACCGTAACCTGAGGTTACCCTTTAGTAACTTCACTTACACTAATGAAAGCCTTTTTTGTGATCGCTTGCTACCAACTCTGCGTTTTTGTTGGCACCAACACCCTGCTTTCTTGTACAGGATGTTCTCACTGCTTCTAATAGTAATAGTGTATGCTAGGATCCCACCACAGCCTCCTCCTTGGCTGCGAATGGTCACATGTAGTTTAGTGGAGTAGCTCTTGCCAGGATTTTCAATAAACAAGAATATCCACTTCCAGATCAGCCTTTTCTGGCACTTTTTGTTTACATGGTAACAATCCGTATTTTTTTTCTAGAAAATTACTTAGAGCCTCCAAACATTGTATATATTGTTAAAGTGGCTGTCAACTCGTGACAACCACTTTAACCTACAGGTAAGTCTATAATAAGGCCTATAATGAGGCTTAACTGTAGGTGCCCTGCATATCTCTCCAACCTGCACTGTTCAGGAGATATACAGTGTACCAGTTGTGCCAACGTCATTTCGACACATGCGCAGTGAAGAAACGGCCTCCGTGCCGTTTCTTCACTGAGACTGTGCCGTGACTGGCGGCTCCCGCATGCGACTCCGGCCAGTTACAGAGGCCCGGAAGGAAGAGGGGCTGAAAATGGATGCTCCCTGCTGTGGGCACAGCGCTGGACGTCGCAGGCTTCATTTGCAGGTAAGTGACACATAATGCAATGCATAGTAGCAAATTATGTTTCTAATTTGCAGGGTTTACTTCCTCTTTAAAGCAGAGGCCCTAGGGCAGTGATGGCAAAACTTGGCACCCCAGAAGTTTTGGAACTACATTTCCCATGATGCTCAACTACACTGCAGAGTGCATTAGCATCATGGGAAATGTAGTTTCAAAACATGTGGGGTACCAAGGTTCGCCCATCACTGCCCTAGGAAATAAATTGGTGGGAGTTGCAACTTTTTTAAGTCACACTTAGTTTGCACAGTGGTTTTTCAAACTCAATGTTTTTGGGGAAAAAATGCACATAACCCAATTTGTAAAATACAACAGATGATTTTACACTGAGTAAATAGATACCAAGCATGTTGTGCTTTAAAGTCGCTCGCGCCCATGAAACGGAGATAAACAACGTAAATTTTACTATCAATAGGCGACGGTTTCAAATCCTTTACAGTTTACCACTTTAGATGTGCAGAGGAGGTCTACTGCTAGAATTACCTCCCATGATCTGACGTTCACGGTGATGCCTGACGTGTGGGATAATCCGCTGTGTGCGCATACAGGACCGACACGTGCATTCGCCTTTCCTCGCAAACGATATGGGGGGGGGGGTTGGGTCTGGCGCACCTAAATTTTTATTGATTTATTTTTTATTATTATTTTCTTTAATCATTTTTATTGCTGTCACCAGGAATGTAAACACCCTTTGTGACAGCCATAGGCATGTGACACTCTTGTGTACTCTTTATGGAGGGATCTATAAGACCCCAAATCCCTCCTCTGCCCTGCATTGAAAACACCAAGATCAGTGCTTTTGACTTTTTTAACCACTTAAGGACCATAAGGATTTCCCACTGTAGGACCAGAGCACTTTTTGCCATTCAGCATTGCGTCGCTTTAACTAACAATTGCGTGGTCGTGCAACGCTGTACCCAAACAAAATTTGCGCCCTTTTTTTTCCCACAAATAGAACTTTCTTTAGCTGGTATTTGATCGCCTCTGCATCATTTCTGATCCCCGCTATAAACAAAGAGCGACAATTTTGCAAAAAAACAATATTTCTTTTTGCTAAAATATGAATCCAAAAAAAAAAAAAAATATATATATAACAAATGTATTCATCGGTTTTGGCCGATTTTATATTATTCCTCATATTTTTGCTTAAAAAAATCGCAATCTGCGTTTTATTGATTGGTTTGCGCAAAAGTTGCCGCGTTTACAAACCATGAGAATTCATTTCTGGTGTTTTTTACAAATCTTTTTTTTTTTTATTTACTAGTAATGGCAACGATCTGCGATTTTTATCATGACTGTGATATTGCGGCGATCGTGTCGGACATTTTTAACACTTTTTGGGGCCAATGACATTTATACAGCGATCAGAAATTTAAATATCCACTGATTACTCTATAAATGTCATTGGCAGTGAAGGGGTTAACCTGCAGGGTCCAGTGAAGGGGTTAACTGTGTTCCCTTGGCGTGTTCTAACTGTATGGGGGCTGGGCAGGCAGGGGCACCAGAGATCTAACTGATTCTGAGTACAAGGATCAATAGATCTCTGACATGCCGCCGTGTTTATATCAGTGGTTCCCTGTTCTGGCTCTGTCACAGGGCATCGCCAGTCGCCGGTGGACATCGAGTCCACCTGACCCACGGCCCCGGTCAGGAAGCGTGCGGCAGGCACGACGCGTGCCCCCTAGCTGTCGTGCAATCAAGTGACGACTATAAGCAGCGATTCGCGGGACAGAGCCACACTGTCGTCGCTTATAGTCGTACGGCGGTTGGAAAGTGGTTAAAAAAACGGCGCCGTTGACATCCAAGTAAACCGGAAGTGATATGACCGCATGGCTTCCAGGTTACTATAGTGAACAGCTGATCAAAACCGACTTTGTTTGGCTTTCCGGCCAGCCAGCAGATTCGCCTGCTGGTTGCTCGGGTCTCCTGGGGGGACCGGAGAGCCCAAGCAAGCCACGTCTCCCCCCGCTGCTTGCAAACGCAATTCAAGGGCTAGTTGGAGAGAGGACCGACCACCAGCTCTAAAAAAACAGTACCGAAAGTCCACCAAAGTATGGGTACGTCGCTGGTCGGGAAGTGGAGGGGAGTTCTTGGATGACAAAAACATAGATGTGTGGGTACATCCCTGACTTTTTTCTGTGTCCCCCGCAGCTGAGCTGGCACAGAAAGCGAGGAAGGAGATCGCTGATTACTTGTCCACCGGAAAGGATGAAAGGGCGAGGATCCGTGTGGAGCACATTATCCGAGAAGATTACTTGGTGGAAGCTATGGAGATCCTGGAGTTGTACTGTGACCTCCTGCTGGCCCGATTTGGGTTAATCCAGTCCATGAAGTAAGGCTCTACATTCTGCCTGATAGGCCACACATTGTGGCATTGATAGGTTGCAATGTTTCTGATTCTGCCTCCTTCCATTGTAGAGAGCTGGACCCTGGCCTGTCTGAAGCCGTCTCCACCCTCATATGGGCGGCACCACGACTACAAACGGAGGTTTCTGAGCTGAAGACAGTGAGTTAAAGGAGTTGTCTTTGCGTGAATAGATTATATTTCCATCACCTCTCAAACCTTGAGGGTTATCATAATGACTAATCTCCTGTAGGACAAACACTCACTCGTTTTAGGAGAATGAATAAGCAGCTCATGGCTGCTCTTTCACTTTAGTTTCTTTTGATCAAAAAGCAGCCACAGCTGCAGTAGAGAAGCCTGCGTCCCCCCCACCACCACCACCACCAACACGCTGGAGGACCACTACCATATGTGCGATCTCCCTGAAGTGGTCTGACGCCACTTCCCTAGGTTGGAGAGTTGCGTCTCTCCATACAGCAGAGCTCACACTCTGAACAGGGAGCTCTAGCTCTGAATCAGCAGGAGGTCTATGGTTCCGATGCAGAGGCGCCACTGCTTACACACACACACAGCAAAATACATTTTTCCACTTCCCTTAGAACAGTGGTCTCCAAACTGCGGCCCTTTGCTTACCTTTATCTGGCCCTCGGAATACTATTCCTCCCACTGACACCAACAATGGTGCACCATTCCTTCCTCTGACACCAACAGTGGGGAACCATTCCTCTTACTGACACCAGCAATGGGGCATTTTTCCTTCCACTGACACCAATGTTGGGACACTATTCCTCCCACTGACACCAATGTTGGGGCACTATTCCTCCCACTGACACCAATGTTGGGGCACTATTCCTCCCACTGACACCAATGATGGGACACTATTCCTCCCAGTATACCATCACCAGGAGGTCGCACAACCACCACCACCACCACCCCCCCT
>BLSH010385340.1:357780-368876 GCA_018402905.1 Glandirana rugosa | reverse complement strand
GTGTAAATGCCATTGGCAGTGAAGGGGTTAACCTGCAGGGGGCGCGCTAAGGGTTAACTATGTTCCCTGGGCGTGTTCTAACTGTATGGGGGACTGCCCTAGCTGGGGAAGGGAAGTGGTCACAGCGTCCATGTACAGAAAGGCTGTGATCACAGCCCTTCCCCCTCACACAGAGCGGAGGTCCGTGTTTACTTACACGGACCTCCGCTCATTCGCTCCGGGGGGGGGGGGCATCGTGGGTGGCCGGCGGCAATCGAAGCCGCCGCACCCGCTCCCTGGCCCCCCCTGGACACAGTGAGCGCGCGGGCGCGCCTCCGGCGGCGCGCGCGCGCTCACTATACACGTTCCCGCAGCCGCCGTCGTATGACGGCGATTTGCGGGAACGAGCCACTTTGCCGCCGTCAGATGCCGATCGGCGGTCGGCAAGTGGTTAAATGTAAGGACTTATTCTTGCTGGTAGTAAGAATCTTTAATATTTGCAAACAAAATGAAGGTTTCCTATCTAGAATAATAAGCTGTCAGGTTAGTAAAACCGCGATTATCAGAACTGATTCAATCATACAGTTTGTAGTGTACATAGATTTGCAAAACAATGGGATAAAGTTATATTCCTGAACTTTGTTTTATCTAATGATTACAATGACATTGTGTGAATGCATCAATGCAGTGCGTGTTATCTCAGCTTGGATTCATTGAATGAGTTTACCAAAAATGTAAATGTTGCAGAATATACAGCCTCATGCTGCATAACTAAGCTCCATTTCATGCTGAATAAACTAAATTATTAATGTATTTTAAATAGAAAACCATCTTTAGATAGATGTTTTACTTCAAAAGCATTTTATTAAAATTTGATAAAAATAAAAAAAAAATCTTTTTTAAATATTTTTTTTTACATATATTTATTTATTTTTTAAATAATTGATTTTTTTCCACCCTGTTTAAAAATGATTGTAGAAGTAATGGAGGGTGTTCTTTTCCCAATACACAACTGACTTCCTGTTCAGTAATCTCCATGGGACAGAAAACTTTGGAGGACACATTTGCCTAACACCGTGGTTCTCAACCCCGGTCCTCGGGACCCACTAACAGGCCAGATTTTCAGTATTACCTTGGGGAGATGCAGACTAGAATGCTGCACTCACTGAGCAGCAAATGATATCACCTGTGATGCATTTCAGTTATCCTGCAAACCTGGCCTGTTAGTGGGTCCTGAGGACCGGAGTTGAGAACCACGGATCTAACATGATGGCTGAGACCGATCAATGGGTACTTTTACAGAGCATGTTTGTGAATCTTGATAATTTCTCATTCACACAACATAGCCGTTCATTGTAAACGACATCCACCATGCTGTTCTCTGTCTAGGAATATCAGACCTTCCTTCCATATATAACCATTCAGTTCTTGTCATGTGACTTGGTGTTATTGTTTTTTGTTTTCCTTTTTATGCTTGAAGGCCGAGGTTCCCACTGGTATAGAGGCAGACCTCATCGACGTCGAATTTTCAGATGAGAAAAAGCGAGGAGGTGGCGGCGGCGGTGGCGGTGGAGGATTTGCAATGCCGTTGCCAACAGTCGGTGCCATGCAGATGCCCATTCCCACAATTCCTTTCTCTTACCCTGCACCCTCTGGTCCGGTATGTGTGCTTTGGATAATTTATTTATTTTATTTTTTTTTAGTTCCATAAATTTTATTTATTTATTTTTTTTATATTTGAAGAAAAAAAAAGGGGGTTATGCAATATATAGGAATACTGCAGGAAGAATAATTTTGAACACAATTGACAAAAAAACCCCAATGGTTACATTGCATATAAAACAAAATAAATCGCAGTGTTTTCTATTCATTAGATGAATGCTTAGTACTGTCTCTGAATATTCCTTCGGATGGCTTTCCAAGTAACCCCAGAGAAATACTAGAGGAGAAAGAAGGGAATGGGGAGATTGGGGGATTATAGTCAAAGTAGAGAGGGAAAGGTGTGTTGGAAAAGAGGAGGAAGTTAGTCAACCAAGAAGAACATAAAGCCTAGTTCAGGTTTTTGTGACCTCAAAGCCCCTTTCACACTTGTGCGACCTGAAAGTCGCGTGATTTTTTTGATGCGACTTTTACTGATTCCCAACCGGCTCACGTACATTTACTGCTGCAGTGTGGCTCTGTAACGCGAATCACCGTCTTTAAACGGCGGCTTGCGCAGTAGCCGGCGGCGCGCTATTGTGCCCGCCGCACTCTGCAGAGTTGTGGCCGCGGGTCGGGCGGACTCGATCTCCGCCGGCGAGCCGCGATTGCTTGACAGAGCAGAAAAAAATGAAGTTGACAGTTCATGGATCTGTATGCTTCTGGTGACCCACCACCACCTTCAGGTGCAGTGCCTGCTCCCCTCAAATATCAGACCCCACTACAGAGTCGTATACGCCTTCATTACACAGTATTTTTCACTTTATATATGGAACGCCTCAGATATATGTTGATTTTTGATCACGAGTCCTGAAGAATGTAGTTTGATCAATGAGTATAGTTCACATGCACGTTGTATTGTGCTACACCCCATCTCAAGCACTAGATTTTTAATTTTGTTTAACCACTTAAAGACCGGAAGATTTTCCCCCTTAACCCCTTCCTTACCGGGCACTTAAACCCCCCTCCTGCCCAGACCAATTTTTGGCTTTCAGCGCTGTCGCATTTTGAATGACAATTGCGCTGTCGTGCGACGTTGTACCCAAATAAAATTTGCGTCCTTTTTTTCCCACAAATAGAGCTTTCTTTTGGTGGTATTTGATCACCTCTGCGTCATTTCTGATCGCCGCTATAAACAAAAAATGAGCGACAATTTTGCAAAAAAGAACAATATTTTTTACTTTTTTTTTCCTTGAGCAATGGTCAATTTCTACCTCTCAGATAAATTCCCAATGACACCATTGATCTTTTTAGCTATCTGTAAGGGGGGAATTCTTCCCAATGACCACAAGTGTAAGGAGCATTCTTCCCAATGACCATCACACTAATGTATCATGAGTTGTAGATTTTTCATTTTTATCAGGGGTTCCCCAAGACCAGAGAATTATTTCAAGGGTTCCTCGGTGTTGAAAAGGTTGAGAAAGGCTGGACCAGGCAATTTTTTGCAATGCGGCACTGCGTCTCTATAACCATTTTAGCCCCAGAAGGATTCCCCATGTTAGGACCAGAGCACTTTTTGCGATTCGGCACTGCGTCAATTTAACTGACAGTTGCGCGGTCGTGCGACGTTGTACCCAAACAAAATTTGCGTCATTTTTTTCCCCGCAAATAGAGCTTTCTTTTGTGGGTATTTGATCCCCTCTGCGTCATTTCTGATCGCCGCTATAAACAAAAAAAAGCAACAATTTTGCAAAAAAAAAAACAATATTTCTTACTTTTTGCTAAAATACAAATACAAACAAAAAATATAAAAACACAAATGTATTCATGGGTTTTGGCCGATTTTATATTCTTCCTCATATTTTTGGTTAAAAAAATTGCAATTGGCTTTTGATTGGTTTGCGCAAAAGTTGCCGCGTTTACAAACCGTGAGAATTAATTTCTGGCGTTTTTTACAAATTTTTTTTTTGTTTTACTAGTAATGGTGGCGATCTGCGATTTTTATCGGGACTGCGATATTGAGGTGGACATGTCGGATATTTTTGACCCTTTTTTGGGACCATTGGCATTTATACAGCGATCAGAAATTTAAGTATCCACTGATTATTGTATAAATGTCATTGGCAAAAATAGAAGAAAAGAGGCGCCTCTAAGTGCAGACTTTAAAAGCAGTTTATTAAAACCAACAATTGGCAACTCACATGAGACAGAAGATAAAAGGCACATTAGCAGGTCCTCAAAGGGGTAACATCAGTGAGACATCCATAGGCCAGGATTCATAGCACCATCATGAACTGTAGCAAGCGTCCCTGTGAGTTGGTAACCGGCCGGAGACAGGGGAATCTTAAAACAAGGCTTGGTTCCATGGAAGCTAGAGTCCCAGGATGAAGACGTCACTGGACAGCGACGCGTTATCTAGGGGGTAACTGTGTTCCCTAGGCGTGTTCTAACTGTGAGGAGGCTGGGCTGCCAGGGGCATCGGAGATCTAACTGATCCCAGTGACACGGATCCGTAGATCTTAAATGTTGCCTGGCAGAGCGGGGAACCACCGTGTTTACATCGGCAGTTCCCCATTTTTCTTGTGTCCTAAGCAATCGCGGCTCGCCGGCGGACATTGGGTCTGCCCGAGCCACGGGCACACTCCTGCAGAGTGCGGCGGGCATGAGAGCGTGCCGCCGGCTGCAGAACATGTTCACGTTTAGGAGGTATTCTTTGTACCTACAGGTCAGCTTTATTATAAGCTTACCTGTAGATAAAAGTGGCCAAGCACAGTGGTTAGCACATCGGCCTGCCAGCACTGGGGTCATCGGTTTGAATCCAAACCATGGCACTTACCTGCATGGAGTTTGCATGTTCTCCCTGTGCGGGTTTCCTCCGGGTACTCCGGTTATAAAATTGGATATTTCGTTTTCTAATTGTGATCTATACAGTATTATAGTATATATATCAATAGACATTTCATGTACTTCTCCAATCGTATTGTAATAGGAGACTTTCAATGGAGCTGCTGTGGGAATGTACCAGCCTTTTGGCAACCAGAATCCACCAGGGATTGGACTTGTGCCACCACCGATCCCTGCCATGCCTCCTACATATGACTTTGTAAGTAGTGCAGGGCTACTACTTCTCTTTTACTGGACTTCTGTTTCCTTATTATTAGATCATGTTACAACTGTAATCCAGGGTGTATAAAAAGTGAGACAGTCCCTCCAGAACCTCCTTGTGACACTTAACACTCAATTCCAGGAATTCAGCTCCCTTTGTATAAAAAAAAAAAAAAAAAAAAAAAAAAAATTGAAGGCAGACTATGAAAAGTCTAGCAAGGTGCATGACCCCTCCTGGGCTTTTCTAGTATTTTAATTCTGACCGCTTTATAGTACTCTTGGAAGACGGCTATTGCTTTAGTTCCGTGAAAGCGGTGCTGATCCTTCTGAGCTCTGCATCTTGAACAGGAGGGTTGCTGCAGCTGCTATACTCACCATTCCCCTCCTCCTGCCCATTCACAGAAGCCTTTGTATTATGTGAACACATTCACAAAATGCAAAGGCTTCTCTAAATGGGCAGGGGAAAGGAGGGACGGGCACAGCAGCTCTGTGTCTTTTTTTTTTTTTTTCTCTCACAGCCCCAAGTGTCTCCAGTGTAACTCCCAGCAGAGTAATAAACCTGCCAGATATAAATAATAGAGCTAAGCCCAGTCCTTGCACCTTCTTGGACTTAAAGCGTTTCTCACCCCAACACTTCAAAGTTCCTGATATGTAGCTGTTGTACCATGTATTTGTATGAGAAAGTATCCTGTTCTATTTGTATTGCTTCCTTTAAGTGACATCCCTGGTGTTCCTACCAGTTCCGCTACTTTCCTATTAAAAACTGACCACATTAAGCAAGAGAACACATCGTGGTCAGTTCTCAGTCCCTATGCTGGGAACTCAGTGTATTCTCCAATGATCAGACTTGTCCTGACACGCCCCTCCCCCCTCACAGCCATTCACTGGGAAGCTCAGTGTGCTGCTGCTCCCCCACCCCCCAGCTCTTATGCAGCTGAGAACAGAGGGAATGTGATCCCTTATTTAAAAAAAGGAAAAAAGGCATGTAGAGTGTGTGTGTGTGTGTGTGTGTGTGTGTGTGTGTGTGTGTGTGTGTGTGTGTATATATATATATATATATTGCAGTATCTCACAAAAGTGAGTACACCCCTCACATTTTTGTAAATATTTTATTCTATCTTTTCATGTGACAACACTGAAGAAATGACACTTTGCTACAATGTAAAGTAGTGAGTGTACAGCTTGTATAACAGTGTAAATTTGCTGTCCCCTCAAAATAACTCAACACACAGCCATTAATGTCTAAACCTCTGGTAACAAAAGTGAGTACACCCCTAAGTGACAATGTCCAAATTGGGCCCAATTAGCCATTTTCCCTCCCCGGTGTCATGTGACTCGTTAGCGTTACAAGGTCTCAGGTGTGAATGGGGAGCAGGTGTGTTAAATTTGGTGTTATCGCTCTCACTCTCTCATACTGGTCACTGGAAGTTCAACATGGCACCTCATGGCAAAGAACTCTTGGAGGATCTGAAAAAAAGATTTGTTGCTCTGTATAAAGATGGCGTAGGCTATAAGAAGATTGCCAAGACCCTGAAACTGAGCTTCAGCAAGGTGGCCAAGACCATACAGCAGTTTAACAGGCCAGGCTCCACTCAGAACAGCGCCTCGCCATGGTCAACCAAAGAAGTTGAGTGCACGTGCTCAGCGTCATATCCAGAGATTGTCTTTGGGAAATAGATGTATGAGTGCTGCCAGCATTGCTGCAGAGGTTGAAGGGGTGGGGGGTCAGCCTGTCAGTGCTCAGACCATACGCCGCACACTGCATCAAATTGGTCTGCATGGCTGTCATCTCAGAAGGAAGCCTCTTCTAAAGATGATGCACAAGAAAACCTGCAAACAGTTTGCTGAAGACAAGCAGACTAAGGACATGGATTACTGGAACCATGTCCTATGGTCTGATGAGACCAAGATAAACTTATTTGGTTCAGATGGTGTCAAGCGTGTGTGGCGGCATCCAGGTGAGGAGTACAAAGACAAGTGTGTCTTACCTACAGTCAAGCATGGTGGTGGGTGTGTCATGGTCTGGGGCTTCATGAGTGCTGCCGGCACTGGGGAGCTACAGTTCATTGAGGGAGGGAACCATGAATGCCAACATGTACTGTGACATACTGAAGCAGTGCATGATCCCCTACCTTCTGAGACTGGGCCGCAGGGCAGTATTCCAACATAACGACCCCAAACACAATTTCAAGATGACCACTGCCTTGCTAAAGAAGCTGAGGGTAAAGGTGATGGACTGGCCAAGCATCTCCAGACCTAAACCCTATTGATCATCTGTGGGGCTCCTCAAACGGAAGGTGGAGGAGCGGAAGGTCTCTAACATCCACCAGCTCCATAATGTCATGGAGGAGAGGAAGAGGACCTCCAGTGGCAACCTGTGAAGCTCTGGTGAACTCCATGCCCAAGAGGGTTAAGGCAGTGCTGGAAAATAATGGTGGCCACACAAAATATTGACACTTTGGGCCCTATTTGGACATTTTCACTTAGGGGTGTACTCACTTTTGTTGCCAGTGGTTTAGACATTAAAGCGGAGGTCCGCCAGGGAAAAAAAATTAAAAGTCAGCAGCTACACATGCAGTAGCTGCTGACTTTTAATAATAGGACATTTACCTGTCCTGGAGTCCAGCGATGTTGGCACCCGCCGCCGATCTTCGGATCAGGGGACAGGTGCAGCCGCCTTCATTGCGGGTTAGGGAACCCGGACGTGTAGCATTACAGCTTCATGCTGGGCACCTTACTGCGCATGCGCGAGGCTCCGCCGCGCTCTACTATTGGCCAGGTGGCCACTAGCAGAGCGAGCAGGGAGGAGGGAGCCGGGCTGCTGATGTCAGCAGCCGGCCAGAGCTCCCGGATGTGTGGAAAAGGACACCTGTCTAAAAACAGGTGTCCTCTTCCCCCTCGAGAGGTGCCAAATGTGACACCTGAGGAGGGGGGGAATTCCAAACAGCGGAAGTTCCACTTTTGGGTGGAACTCCGCTTTAATGGCTGTGTGTTGAGTTATTTTGAGGGGACAGCAAATTTACACTGTTATACAAGCTGTACACTCACTACTTTACATTGTAGCAAAGTGTCATTTCCTCAGTGTTGTCACATGAAAAAATAGAATAAAATATTTACAAATGTGTGATGGGTGTACTTACTTTTGTGAGATTGTGTGTATATGTATGTATATATATATATATATATATGTGTGTGTAATATGTTTTGCCTTTCATTTCATTGAATGGGTTGTTTTACAAGGTGACTGTTTACAATCTCTTTATCTCATAGTGTGCCTTTACTTTTTACAAAGTGCCTGAATTCCTGGAATTCAGTTTTAAAGCTGTACTGGGAGCAAACAAATAAATCTTTAATAGAAATACATACAAATACGTTCCTTTTTTTGTTTTTTTTTTAGTTGCCAAAGGACTTCTATTTTTTTCCAATGTTCTGTATTTTATACACCCCTTCCACGCTGTATAGCCAGTCCCTTCCTGTGTCACCTGTGTGCTCCTGGAATGATATTTAGGTGTATGAAGGACACTCCTAGACCCAAACGCACACTTTAGGGGTATATTTATAAAGTAGTGAATGTGATTTTCTCCAAATGATTACAAATAGTAAATCCATCACGGCCATTTAAAACCATGCATCTAGAATGTAGCACAAAAGACAAAAATGGATCCACTCAACTTCTAAAATTCCAAGGTGAGTTTCATATTACCCGACACAGGAAATCCAACTGCTGCGTTTTACTCCATTGCAAGCTTTGTCACACTCTGACTAAGTTCCTAATGAAGTGAAACGCGTAACAGGAGCAGGTGGATTTTCCTATGTCGAGTAATATCAATAAACTCTTCTTGGGTTTGAAATTGAACAGATCCATTTCTGTCTTTTGTGCTACGGTCTTCAGCAGGTCACGGACTGCCCGGAGCCGGCACCCTTTGGTTGGTGGAGCAGGGGGTGAGAGACTAAAGCCTCGTACACACGTTGCGACGGTCTTATGAAAACGGTCGTACGACCGCTTGTTGTACGATCATCCGAATGTTGGTACTCTTGATTAGAACAGCTGACGTGCGACGGTCGTACAACAAAAGTTGCATGCGCAGACTAGAAAAGTTTGGTTGTACAACAAGCGGTCGTACGACCGTTGTACAGTGTGTACAGAGAAGTTGGTCAAACGAGTTGTACTGTGCAAAACACGCATGCTCCGAAGTCAGGAACGACCGGAAGTGTCCGTTCATTCCTAATTCCCAAATTACATTCACCGGAACTTCCACTTTATACGCACTTAACAAGTCACTACGTTCGGCTTTGTCGTACGATCGCTTAGTGCACGTCAGTACGCGAGATACAACAGCCAACATACGATTTGGGCCGCTCGGTCGTACGATTGTCGCATCGTGTGTACGAGGCTTTAGAGTGATGTACTTGGGATTGTTTGTAGTTCATGCTTCTGGAAGATTCCCCTACAGTGATAATGAATGTCAGGTTTACTGCTTTATAAATGGACCCCTTTGTGAAATCCTCAATCTTGCTCTGACTGGAGCTTGGGGTTTGCTTTGCCCTCCAGCTCCCACAATGCATGAAGTCTTTATGTCTAGTACAGGGTTTCTTAAAACTGAATTTTCTGCGTGGTTATTGGGGGGTGTGTGTGGGTTTTGTTTATTTTTTGTTTTTTATAGTAACCTATCCCTTTCATCCAACAGGTTAATAATGATGGACCCCATGCTAATGCTCCTCCAGCACAAGATGGTAAGGAGATCCAATAATGCATAGCTTGTACTGTTAGCAGTCAGAACTGTATGACTGTAGATCTAGTGACCAGACCTAACCTGTGCCAGCACCCAATATGACATGTCTGCAACCAAGATCCCAAACAATCCGACTAGTCAGCACAAAAAATCCAATGAAATTGTTTTTAACCACTTCAGCCCCGGAAGGATTTCACACTTTAGGACCGGAGCCCTTTTTGTGATTCGGCACTGCGTCGCTTTAACTGACAATTGCGCGGTCGTGCGACGTTGTACCCAAACTAAATTTGCGTCCTTTTTTTCCCACAAACAGAGCTTTCTTTTGGTTGTATTTGATCATCGCTGCGTCATTTCTGATCACCGCTATAAACAAAAGAAGAGCGACAATTTTGCAAAAAAAAAAAAAAAAAAATTTCTTACTTTTTGCTAAAATACAAATACAAAAAAAAAATTACAAAAAAAACATTTTTTTTTTATCAGTTTTGGCCGATTTATATTCTTCCTCATATTTGCGATAAAAAAAAAATCGCAATCGGCGTTTATTGATTGGTTTGCGCAAAAGTTTACGGATGATGAGAATTCATTTTTGGGGTTTTTATTTTTTTACTAGTAATGGCGGCGATCTGCGATTTTTAGCGGTACTGCGAAATTTCAGCGGACATGTCGGACTATTTTGACACTTTTTTGGGACCATTGGAATTTATACAGCGATCAGTGCTATAAAAATGCACTGATTACTGTGTAAATGTCATTGGCAGTGAAGGGGTTAACATGCAGGGGGCGCTCTAAGGGTTAACTGTGTTCCCTGGGCGTGTTCTAACTGTATGTGGGCTGCCTTAGCAGGGGAAGGGAAGTGATCACAGCTTCCATGTAGAGGAAGGCTGTGATCACAGCCCTTCCCTCTCTCACAGAACGAAGGTCCGTGTTTACTTACACGGACCTCCGTTCTTTCAGTGCGGGGGGGGGGGGGGCATCGCGGGTAGCCGGCGGCGATCGAGTCCGCCGCACCAGCTCCCTGGCCCTCCCCGAACACAATGAGCGCGCGGGCGCGCCTCCGGCGGTTTGCAATATCGAGCCACTTTGTCGCCGTCAACCTGCGGTTGCCGGTCGGCAAGTGGTTAAACTTAGGTTAAAAATCTAATTGGAACTCCCTTAAAGTGGTTAAGTCACTTGTATAAAATACTGCCATTCCCTCTGTATTAGCACAATAAGTTCCCGTGTGCCTGCTGTGTTATAACATATATGTGTGTGTGTGTGTGTGTGTGTGTGTGTGTGTGTGTGTGTGTATGTGTGTGTATATATATATATATATATATATATATATATATATAGACAGTCATACATCTCAGAGAAGAGACGAGAGTATTAATTGAAAATTTCGGGGGTAAGGGAGACATAATCTTGTTCTTCAAACGGACACAGGGACAATATAGCATTTGTAAGAATAGACATATCTATTGTGAGGACGAAGGTCGAGACAGAGATCGACTCCAGTCGTCGTCACAAGCCGGGGGGGTGGGAGTCCTTGAGAAACGACTCGCCTCCTCTCTCTTTTGGCTGTTGACTAGGATCCTTCGGACACACAATAAATATGTCTCTTCATATTCATATATATATATATATATATATATATATATATAT
>BLSH010385340.1:333917-344567 GCA_018402905.1 Glandirana rugosa | reverse complement strand
AAATATATTTCTAAAGGCGCTATTGACATGGAATTTTCATGAAATGTCGGTGACAACCCATCTAACCCATACATACAAAGACGCCAAAACAAAGAAGTTCAGAAATTAAAGCGGAGTTCCAGCCGGTAAAAAGTCAGCAGCTACAAAAAGTGTAGCTGCTGACTTTTAAAAATCGGACACTGACCTGTCCCTCGCTCCAGCGATGCGGCCAGTTGAAAGCTCGCTCCTCTCCCCCTCCCCTCGGTGCCACCGGCATCACAAGTGGGCACCCGGCTTTAGCTTCAAAGATGGGCGCGCACTGCAGATGCGCTGCGCCTTGTGAATGGCCGGCGTATCTTCTGGGACCTGTGTCCCAGAAGATCGCCGGGTGGGACGGGACAGGTGAACTTCCTGTTCCACCAGAAACGGGACAGTAAGTGCCCCCCCCCCCAAAAAAAACATACCAATTGTGGCATGTCGGGGGGGTCACCTCCCCTTTAAAGCGGAAGTTCCACTTTTGGGTGGAACGCCGCTTTAAGTTGTGTGTAATAAAATGGAATGACACAGGGAAAAAGTATTGAACACGCGAACTGAAATGTATTTAATACTTCAAACAAAATCCTTTGTTGGTGATGACGGCTTCAAGACGCAGGCTCCTGTACGGAGAAACGAGTCGCATGCGTTGCTCAGGTGTGATTTTTGCCCATTCTTCCACACAAACAGCCTTCAAATCTCGAAGGCTCCGTGGGCCTCTTCTATGAACTCTGATCTTTAGTTCTTTCCATAGATTTTCTATTGGATTCAAGTCGGGTGATTGGCTGGGCCATTCTATCAGCTTTACTTTCTTTCTTTGAAACCAATGGAGAGTTTCCTTGGCTTTGTGTTTGGATCGTTGCCTTGCTGAAATGTCCTCCCTCGTTTCATCTTCATCATCCTGGTAGATGGCAGCAGATTTTTATCAAGAATGTCTTGGTCCATTTTTCCATTCATCCTTCCTTCAACGACCTGACGTTTGCCTGGTACCGTATGCTGAAAAACAGCCCTGCCCCCACCATGATGTTCCCACCTCCAAACATCACTGCTGGTATGGTGGTGTTTTTTGGGTGATGTGCAATGCCATGCGACCTCCAAACATGGGGTGTATTATGGCATCCAGAGAGTTCAATTTTGATCTCATCTGACCACACTATATTCTCCCAGTATTTCACAGGCTTGTCTAAATGTTGTGCAGCAAACTTTAAACGAGCTTCAACATGCTTTTTCTTCAGCAATGGAGCCCTGCGTGGAGAGCGTGCATACAGGCCATGGCGGGTGAGTGCATTGCTTATTGTGTACCCGCTAATTCCAGGTCTTTCTGAAGATCTCCACAAGTGCTTCTTGGCTCTTGGACAACTCTTCTGATAATTCTTTTCACTCCTGTGTCAGAAATCTTACGAGGAGCCGGTTTATAGTCAAATTATGTTCTTTCCACTTCCGGATTATGGCCCCAACAGTGCTCACGGGAACATTCAGAAGTTTAGAAATCCTTCTGTAACCAATGTCATCAGTATATTGCAACAATAAGGTTGTGAAGATCTTGAGAGAGCTCTTTGCTTTTACCCATCATGAGATGTTTCTAGTGTGACACCTTGGTAATGAGACACCTTTTTATAGGCCATCAGTTGAGACTGAACCAGCTAATATTAATTTGCACCAACAAGGGTCAGGATTGCTTTCTAATTACTGATCGACTTTAGCTGGTGTCTTGGCTTTCCTTGCCTTTCTGCACCTCCCTTTCTTCGCCTTTCTGCACCTCCCTTTCTTCACGTGTTCAATACTTTTTCCCTGTTCCATTGCATTTTATTACACAGAACTTCATTTCTGAACGTATTTGTTTTGGTGTCTTTGTATGTATGGATTGCATGGGTTGTTACAGACACGTGGTGAAAATTCCATGTCAATAGCACCTTTAGAAATATATTTACTAGAACAATGGTGATGTGTTCAATACATATTTTACCCACTGTATCTACAACTCACAGGGCATTACCGTGAAGGTCACTGGAAAGAATGCTCCTTACATTGCCTTGAAAAAGTATTCATACCCCTTGAACTCTTCCACATTTTGTCATATAACAATTCAAAACGTAAATGTATTTTATTGGGATTTTATGTGATAGACCGACACAAAGTGGCTCATAATTGAGAAGTGGAAGGAAACTGATAAATGTTTTTCAACTTTTGTTACAAATAAATCTATGAAAAGTGTGGGGGGCATTTGTATGGTGCCCCCCTGAGTCAATACTTTGTAGAAGCGCCTTTCGCTCCAATTACAGCTGCAAGTCTTTTTGGGGAAGTCTCTACCAGCTTTGCCCATCTAGAGAGTGAAATGTTTGCCCATTCTTCTTTGCAGAATACCCCAAGCTCTGTCAGATTGGATGGAGAGCGTCTGTGATCAGAAATTTTGAAGTCATGCCACAGATTCTCAATGGGATTTAGGTCTGGACTGTGACTGGGCCATTCTAACACATGAATATGCTTTGATCTAAACCAGGGTTCTGCAAACTTTTGAAACGAGGGGCCAATTTACTGTCCTTCAGTCTTTTAGAGGGGCTGGATTGTTGGCAGCTGGGGTAGAAAAAGTCCTGGACCCAGCATCGGTGAGAATAAACATGGCGTCAGGGTTAGTGGTCAGTAAGGGGTGGAGTAGTTGCCCCCATCATTAGTATCAGTAGGAGGAATAGTGTCCCATCATTGGTATCAGTGGGAGGAATTGTGCCTCATCATTGGTATCAGTGGGAGGAATTGTGCCCCATCATTGGTATCAGTGGGAGGAATAGTGCCCCATCATTGGTATCAGTGGGAGGAATAGTGCCCCATCATTGGTATCAGTGGGAGGAATAGTGCCCCATCATTGGTGTCAGTGGGAGGAATAGTGTCCCATCATTGGTATCAGTGGGAGGAATTGTGCCCCATCATTGGTATCAGTAGGAGGAATAGTGTCCCATCATTGGTATCAGTGGGAGGAATTGTGCCTCATCATTGGTATCAGTGGGAGGAATTGTGCCTCATCATTGGTATCAGTGGGAGGAATTGTGCCCCATCATTGGTATCAGTGGGAGTAATAGTGCCTCATCATTGGTATCAGTAGGAGGCATAGTGTCCCATCATTGGTATCAGTGGAAGGAATTGTGCCCCATCATTAGTATCAGTGGGAGGAATAGGGTCCCATCATTGGTATCAATGGGAGGAATTGTGCCCCATCATTGGTACCAATGGGAGGAATTGTGCTCCATTATTGGTATCAGTGGAAGGAATTGTGCCCCATCATTGGTGTCAGTGGGAGGAATTGTGCCCCATTATTGGTGTCAGTGGGAGGAATAGTGTCCCATCATTGGTGTCAGTGGGAGGAATAGTGTCCCATCATTGGTGTCAGTGGGAGGAATTGTGCCCCATTATTGGTGTCAGTGGGAGGAATAGTCCCCCATCATTGGTGTCAGTGGGAGGAATAGTGCCCCATCATTGGTGTCAGTGGGAGGAATTGTGCCCCATCATTGGTCTCAGTGGGAGGAATAGTCCCCCATCATTGGTGTCAGTGGGAGGAATAGTGCCCCATCATTGGTGTCAGTGGGAGGAATTGTGCCCCATCATTGGTATCAGTGGGGGAATAGTGCTCCATCATTTGTATCAGTGGGAGGAATAGTGCCCCATCATTGCTATTAATGTAAATAGCAGTGTCATTGTCAGTGGGACGTATAGTGCCTTGTATTATTGGGAGGAATAGTGCCCCAAGGGCCGGGTAAAGGCTAGCAGTTTGGAGACCCCTAAACCATTCCATTGTAGCCCTGGCTGTATTTTTAGGCTCGTTGTCCTGCTGGAAGATGAACCTCCGCCCCGGTCTGAAGTCTTGCAGACTCTAAGACCCCATACACACTATTAGATTTTCTGCAGATTTTTATCTTCAGGTTTACCAAAAACATATAATATGAGGTCAGACCTCAGGAGTTTTGATTTGTATGCAATCAGGCAGGCCCTTGCACTACATGCTTTTGGTAAATATGAAGACAAAAATCTGCAGAAAATCTAATGGTGTGTATGGGGCATAACTGGTTTTCTTCTAAGACTGCCCTGTATTTGGCTTCATCCATCTTCCCATCAACTTTGACCAGCTTCCCTGTCCCTGCTGAAGAAAAGCATCCCCACAACATGTTGCTGCCACCACCATGTTTCACAGTGGGGATGGTGTGTTCACAGTGATGTGCAGTGTTAGTTTTCTGTTACACATAACAGTTCAATTCAAATGGATTGAACAGAGCTCCGTGAGATTTTCAAAGCTGAGATTTTTTTTTTTATACCCTAACCCTGCTTTAAACTTCTTTACAACTTTATCCCTGACCTGTCTGGTGTGTTCCTTGGCCTTCATGATGTTGTTTGTTCACTAAGGTTCTCTAACAAACCTCTGAGGACTTCCCAGAACAGCTGTATTTATACTGAGATTAAATGACACACAGGTGGACTCTATTTACTAATTAGATGTTCCTAATTTGTTCCACTAGATTTTAGTTAGGGGTATCAGAGTAAAGGGGGCTGAAAGGGTTTGTAAATGTTGTTTGTTATTTAAAAAAAAAAAAAAAAAAACATGTTATACTTACCTGCTCTAGGGCAAGGGTTTTGCACAGAGCGGCCCTGATTCTCCTCCTCTGGGGTGCCCCGTCGATGCTCCTGGCTCCTCCCCTTCATCGGGTGCCCCCATGGAGAACCACTTTCCCTGGGGGCACCAGTGCGGGCGTGCTCATGAGTCCCGCTGCTGCGTCTATTGACACAGACAGCAGGACTCTGCCCCCCCCCCCCCAATGCTGTGTCACTGTATTTGATTGACAGCAGCAGGAGCCAATGGCTCTGGCTGCTATCAATTTATCCAATGAGGACGGAGACAACAGCTGGAGCCACTGGGCTCAAGCTCGGCGCTGGAACAATCGGGTTCAGGTTAGGAAAAAAGGGGGGAATGGGGGGCAGCTGCAGCACCCAGACGGTTTTTCACCTTAATGCATACTCGAGGTGATTGTAACCACATTAGTGCAATTGTAACAGAGAAAATTGAGTTCTGTCCGTGATACTTTTTTTATTTTCACTAACATATAATTTTTCAGGACAAGCTTTCGGGGTGCGTCCCCCTTCTTCAAGGGCCAAGCAGTACTGATTCACTAAAGTTTTAGAGTGTTAAAAAAAAAAAAATCTCTGAGGGAAAGTGAAAAAAAAAAAAAAAAGGAAAAACAAACAAGCACACACAAACCAATATATATGGTGATGGTAATAAAGCTAGCAGCAGGGTTACTGCTGGCTGACCTGGAGGACAAATTCCAGCATACAACATAAGCCATACAGATATTCAGATATTATCGTTATATTGATGATATCTTTATGGTATGGACTGAAGGTGAAGAAAATCTAAAACCGTTTCACATTGATCAACACCTTTCACACATCTATCAAACTAAAAAGGGATTATTCAATGGCACGTCAACTTCCTAGACACTACAGTCATAGGTGAGTGCAGTCTATTGTATTAGGGTGTGCACCACAAAGCGCAAACAAACGTGTGTGTGGGTATATATATATATCTGAAGGGCAGAGATCGGTGTCAGTGGTTTATTTTTTTTATTTATTTTTTTGTACAATTTCGTTTTTTTATTATTTTTTACAATATTATATTTTATTTTTTTTACTATTTTTTTTAGGAGCCCTGCTGGGGGGCTTTGGTGAAATATCAGGGGTCTAAACAGAGACTCAGGACAGAGATTCCCCAGTCCCTTTCTCTGCAGCCAAGCAGCAGGGAGAATCTGCACAGTACAGGGTGTGCCCAGGCACACCTTCCACCCTATGTGCGCACGCCTATGACTACAGTATACATCAGGGATGAAAGCTTCACACTTCAATATACAGAAAACCAACTGACCGGTGCAGCTATCTCCATATTCCAGTTTTCACCCCCAACACACTAAACGGGCCATCATACACAGCCAGGCCATGAGATACCACCGAATATGTTCAGACCCAGAGGACAGAGATAAACATCTCAGAACACTGGCAGACTCCTTCCATAAGAAAGGGTACAAAGACAAAACCATCAACAACAGCATAAACATGGCCTTGAAAACCCGAAGAGAAAATCTCCAATACAAAGAGAAAAAAAAAAACAACCGTGTCCCTCTAGTCACTACATACAACGCAGCACTAGAAGGGATTAAAAAGATAATCAAAGATTTACAACCCATTATAAAAGAGGCTGAAACTCTGAAAGAAATATTCCAACAACCCCCAACATTGGTTTTCAGACAACCACCCAACCTCAGATATAAACTAATCAGCAGGAAACTTCACTCTGATTATGAAGTCACAAATAATGGAAGCCAACCCTGCAATAAAAGACGCTGCAAACTGTGCAACCAGATCAATCTAGAAGTGTCACACACACAAATGGGACCTTCAGTATCATGGGATCATACAGCTGTACCTCTAGTAATGTGGTGTACCTCATTCAATGCAAAAGGTGCAGCAGGAAAGGATCTTATGTTGGGGAAACAGGACAGAAGTTGCAATCGAGGATGAATTTACACAGACATTCCATCAAGGAACATAAAGAAGACCGTTTCTGCACACCTGTGGGACTCACAACTGGACCACACTATTGAAGACCTCAATGTCTTAGTTCTTAAAGTTTGGTTGAACTGGATGGACTTGTGTCTTTTTTCAACCTGACAAACTATGTTAAAGGGGATTTCAGAACTACCCAGGAAAGGAAAACGTTTGAACTACCAATGATACTTCTTTTTGACACAAAAAATAACAGCTTACAGTTAGATATAGGTTTTCTTACCCATTACACTACAGTTTTATGACCCCCTCTGTGACTGTCACCCCCCCCCCCAGTCTATAGCTCTCCCTCTGTCTTATCTCAGTGACTCTGCTGCTAGCTTTATTACCATCACCATATACATTGCTTTGTGTGTGTTTCCTTTTTTTTTTCCTTTCCCTCAGAGATTTTTTTTTTTAACATTCTGCTAAAACTTTTGTGAATCAGTACTGTCTGGACCTTGAAGAAGGCCCCCCCCCCGAAAGCTTGTCCTGAAAAATTGTATGTTAGTGCAAATATAAAAAAAAGTATCATGAACAGTACTCAATTTTCTCTGTCACCTTAATGTATTAAAGTGAAAAACCTTGAGGCTGGATTCACACCAGTCTGGTGCGAATTCCAGCCTGTCTGCTGCCGAGAAGGGGCGGAGCGGTCGTTTGGCAGCTCCTGTCCGTTCTCACAATGCAGCAGCTGAGGGGGGAGGGGCCGCGAGCAGGGAAAAATATCCCACTTCAGTGCGGAGTGCATCTCCGTGTTAGATGCGTTCCCATTGAACGTAATAGGCTGGGAATTCGCACCGCATTGCACAGAAAACGCACACGTTTTCTGTGCAATGCGGAGTGCGAATGCACCGTACCTATGTGAGCCTGACACATTGAAAGCAATGTGTTTTCAAGTGTCATGCGAATTGAATGCGGTGTAAGTAGGGTTGCCACCTCATCCCTTTAAACACATATGAATTACACAGGTTGTTTTGAGGCTAATTTAATGCAGATAAGGCACCAAGTGAGTTTAATTACCACCTTAATCAGCCTCAGAACAACCTGTGTAATTCATACGTGTTCGGGTTTAAAGGGATGAGGTGGCATCTCTAGGTATAAGCCGCATCCAATTCGCATAGTGTGAACCCAGCCTCAGACTTTACAACCCCTTGAATACAAATGCACGCCACACTTTTCACATATTTATTTGTAAAACGTTTTGAAAACCATTTATCATTTTCCTTCCGCTTCGCAATTATGAGCCGCTTTGTGTCGGTCTATCACATAAAATCCCAATAAAATACATTTACGTTTTTGGTTGACAAAATGTGGAAAATTCCAAGGGGTATGAATACTTTTTCAAGGCAATGTGTGCTTGTGGTCATTGGGTAGAATTCCTTCCCCCTTTTGGTGATAACTATTTACTCCCACTTTCTATTGCGTCTCGCACAGACCGCACAAAAATGGGGCTTGCACGTCTTTGAAAGAGTCCGTCCCAAATAAAATATGCAGCAAGTAAGAGTAATGACCCCTTATGTTGGCCACAGTAGCTATGTAGACCCAGGAACTCATCTGCAGAGATTTCAGCAATAAAGTTCTGAGAGATTTAAGAACTTATCAGGTGGCTTAAGGCCTCATTCACATGGGCGTAATGTTTTCCCGCACTGCGAAGTACAGGCGTTCTGTGCATCACTGTGCAGGCAGTCCCATGCATATCAAATGGGAGGCAGTGGTCGCACCGACACAGCCGCTGCTTTCATTTGATATAGCCTTGAACGCACACTGCCCGCATTTGTGGCAGCACACTTGCATGGCTGTCAAATTGGGAGCAGCAGCCGTGTCTGTGCAGCAGCTGCATCCCAATTGGCATGACAGGGACTGCCTGCACAGGGATGCACGGAACACCTGTGCATCCCAGTGTGGGCAAACGTGGCACTCACACGGGCATAGCCCTTGTGAATGAGGCCTAACTCTCCAGTGCCTACCACAATCTAAACACCAGTTTTTGGTGGACTGAGGCTTTATGCTCATGTTTGCATGCAAGTCAGATTGCTCTTTGTATTAGGATTGGTCACATTGGTGTCTAGGTGTCACTTCTACGTCTCGCTTCGCTGGCGAGTAATCCGGCTGTAGTGTAATATCTTCCTACTGCTTCTTGTCCTTCTCTTCTGCTGTCTCCTCCACCTTCTTTCGTATTCCCAGCGCCCCCGACAGCTTCATTACCAGCATGTCCACCAGTTCCTTTTCTTTATAAGGCTAGAAGGACAGAAGGCACCGGTTACTTTCTTGAGAAAAATACCTATAACACCACTTTTCCCAGAGGAGGCCGATTCAGTGGCTGTCATGGTGGACCTTTGCCTTCACTAGGGGGTAACTGAGCAGAAGAAAGCATGCAGTCAGGTTTATGTGACAGCCAGGCAAATAGCATTTTCAGGAGTGGACAGCCACCATATGACTGACAACACAGGGTTTCTTTAGAGCCCTGGTGCCCATCCTGCTGCCCGTGGGCCCCATGCAGCCCATTAGCACTTTTTGTGCAGCCCTTGGGCCCCTGCAGACACTAATCTGTGATTCCCTATTAGGAGAGATGTAGCGCTCCAGGCTGTAATTGTCCAAACTAATACTGTCCAAGTATTCACTCGCACAGGTGCGGCTCTGCATAACAATGGAGGGGAGGAAGAGACTGGACGACCGCAGGCGATGAATAAGCACCCGCTCTTGGTGTGAAACATGTCAGCCATCTGAACCCTGCCTGCTGTGTTCCTGCGTGTCACTATATGGATTTTACTGGAATCTTCAATAAAGGTGTTGTACGGAGTGTTGCCGTCCAGTCTCTTCCTCACCTCCTGTGTTTCCCTATTGCCCTGTAATAATAGTAATATGTCTCCAGTCTATCTCCTGAAGCATGTCCCCACTCGTGTCTCTTGTATAATGGCTGCAGTCTCTGACCATCTCTTGCATTATGTCTGCAGTCTCTGACGATCTCCTGTTTCATGTCTGCAGTCTCTGACCATCTCTTGTATCATGCCCGCAGTCTCTGACCATCTCTGCTCTCTGACCATGTCTTGTATCATGTCTGCAGTCTCTGACCATCTCTTGCATTATGCCCGGAGTCTCTGACCATCTCCTGCACTATGTCTGCAGTCTCTGACAATTTCCTGTTTCATGTCTGCAGTCTCTGACCATCTCTTGTATCATGTCTGCAGTCTCTGACGATCTCTGGTCTCTGACCATCTTTTGTATTATGTCTGCAGTCTCTGACCATCTCCTGTTTTATGTCTGCAGTCTCTGACCATCTCTTGTATCATGTCTGCAGTCTCTGACCATCTCTTGTATCATGTCTGCAGTCTCTGATCATCTCTTGTATCATGTCTGCAGTCTCTGACTATACCCTGGTGTGTGTCTGCAGTCTCTGATAATGAATATTCACTGAACTTTAGGTGCGAACATTGCCTCCGTGCCCATTCATGTCCGTAGTCTGTCATACTGTCTGCAGTCTCTGACCATCTCTTGTATCATGTCTGCAGTCTCTGACCATTTCTGGTATCATGCCCGCAGTCTCTGACCATTTCTGGTATCATGCCCGCAGTCTCTGACCATCTCTTGTATCATGCTCACAGTCTCTGACCATCTCCGGTATCATGTCTGCAGTCTCTGACCATCTCCTGTACTATGTCTGCAGTTTCTGACCATCACTGGTCTGTGACCATCTCTTGTATCATGTCTGCAGTCTCTGACTATCTCCTGTTTCATGTCTGCAGTCTCTGACCATCTCTTGTACCATGCCCGCAGTCTCTGGCCATCTCTTGTATCATGTCTGCAGTCTCTGACCATCTCTTGCATCATGTCTGCAGTCTCTGACCATCTCTTGTATCATGTCTGCAGTCTCTGACCATCTCTTGTATCATGTTGTACTATGTTCTCTACCAGTGTCTGGTCACTACCAGTCTTTGACGTCTGTATCATGTCCTCTACCAGTCTCTGACGTCTGTACTATGGCCTCTACCAGTCTCTGACACTCGTACTATGTTCTCTACCAGTCTCTGACGCCCGTACTATGTTCTTTACCAGTCTCTG
>BLSH010385340.1:312951-333907 GCA_018402905.1 Glandirana rugosa | reverse complement strand
AGTCTCTTACCATCTCTTGTATCATGTCTGCAGTCTCTGATCATTTATTGTATCGTGTCTGCAGTCTCTGGCCATCTCCTGTATCATGTCTGCAGTCTCTGGCCATCTCCTGTATCATGTCTGCAGTCTCTGGCCATCTCTTGTATCATGTCTGCAGTCTCTGGCCATCTCTTGTATCGTGGCTGCAGTCTCTTACCATCTCTTGTATCGTGTCTGCAGTCTCTGATCATTTCTTGTATCATGTCTGCAGTCTCTGATCATTTCTTGTATCATGTCTGCAGTCTCTGATCATTTCTTGTATCATGTCTGCAGTCTCTGATCATTTCTTGTATTGTTTCTGCAGTCTCTGATCATCTCTTGTATTGTGTCTACAGTCTCTGACCATCTCTTGTATCATGTCTGTAGTCTCTGACCATCTCTTATAGCGTGTCTGCAGTCTCTGACCATCTCTTATAGCGTGTCTGCAGTCTCTGACCATCTCTTGTATCATGTCTGCAGTTTCTGACCAGGTTATCATGGGCGCAGTCTCTGTCCATCTCTTGTAGCATGGCCACAGGTTCTGACTATACCCTGGTGTGTGTCTGCAGTCTCTGATAATGAATATTCACTGAACTTTATGTGCGGCCCTTTGGTTACATTTCTGCATGTGAGCCACCCCCCCACCCACCATATCAAGAAAGTTGACCACCACTGCTTTAGGGAGACCTTGCTTCCTTGTCCATTCGGGACAAGTGACAGTGTCTCTGGAAAGGGCATTCCCCAACCCACGTACACTTACCTTACCAGAGTCCCTTCACTGTTGGGTGTATGGAGGAACATATTACCCAGCTCCCTGTGATGAAGCCTGGGCCTAGCAGCCAAATGCCCAGCAAAAGAGATATATATATATAGTGTGTGTAGTTACCGTGGGGTTCTTGCGCTCGCTGGAGAATACATTAAGCAATGCAGACAAGAAGACGTTCACAACTACCAAGACTAAGAATACGACACAAGTGAAGATAAGCAGAGATCCCAGGATTGGGTCCAGATTGATGACCTGCAATGAAACAGACAATTCAATAAGAACTAGACTATATATAATAGGAGATGAGCTAGGGCAGGGATAGGCAACCTGCGGCCCTCCAGCTGTTGTGGAACTACATTTCCCATGAGGCATTGCAAGCCTGGCAGTTCCAATTACTCCCAAAGGCATGATTGGACTTGTAGTTCTGCAACAGCTGGGGGGCCGCAGGTTGCCTCCCCCTGATCTAGGGAATGACAGTAACTACAGGTGAACAGCACGAAACCAGTATAGCAGGAAGTCTGAACAGAAAATATTTACAAAAATTCACATTTTTACAATATACATAGCAGTACAAAAGTCAGCACTGTGATGACATGGATGGTGTCACATATAGAGAGAGCGGTTCAGCTTGAGATGCATGCCCTGGATTGCTCTGCCAGCCTCTTTGTTCAGCTGAGATCAGGAGGGGAGCTGCTAACCCTGCAGGCTCTGCTCGTGCAGTTTAATTACTGCACGGGTAGAGAGGCATGCCATACACCAGGTCTAATCTGGTGGGAATCTGCGGCAGTTTTGTGTCAGGAAAACTTGTCAGAAGTGACTCAGGCTGATAGCAGAGGAAGGAGGCAGCAGACAGAAATTACACTTAGTGCTCTGGACTGAGACAAGCACACACTTTAGAGGTGCTTTGTTAATATTTCATGTCTGAGGTTTGCAACCAATTTTTACTCTAAAACTATCACTTAAATATGCCAGAATGGTCCTTGCACTAGCACTGAAAAACAACATAATATACCTTTTTATGTAATAATTATGTACCATGTTGTATACACAGTACAAAGAACCAATGTATATCTAAAGTACTAAAGGAGTTTCATATATGTACAGCACATGTTCAGCGCAGATTATACACTGAACAACTATAACAGTGGTCTCCAAACTGGGGCCTGATGGCCGGATGTGGCCCTTTGCCTTTATCTGGCCCTCGGGGCACTATTCCACCTGCTGACACCATCTATCTCCTCATTTATGTCAACAATGGGCACTATTCCTCCCATTAAAACCAATGATGGGGCACTGATGTCAGGGCATTTTCAACTCCCACTGGCCACAGTCCAGCGCCCCCTAAAGCCATAAGGACAGTAAACTGGCCCTTTGCTTAGAAAGTTTGAAGTCCCCTGAACTATAATATTATGACCACTGACAAGTAAAGTGAATACCATTGGTTATCTTGTTACAATGGCACCTGAAAGTGGGTGGGATATATTGGGCAGCAAGCGATCATGTTGTCCCTTTAGTTGATGTGTCGAAAGTAGAAGAAATGGGCAAGCGCAAAGGATTTGAGTGACTTTGACAAGTGCCAAGTTGGGTCAGAGCAACTCTAAAACTGCAGCTCTTGTGGGATGTTTCTGGTCTGCAGTCAGGGCCGGCTCTACCATGGGTCCCAGTGGGTCCATTGGACCCAGGCAGCACTTTGAGAGGGGCAGCAATTTGAAACACGACCGCCTCTCCTCTTCTATTTACCCAGCAAATTGACGACCAAATTGCCTCTATACTACCCTAGCCTGCCCCTATACTACCCTAGCCTGTCTATATACTACCCTTGCCTGTCTATATACTACCCTAGCCTGTCCATATACTACCCTAGCCTGTCTATATACTACCCTTGCCTGTCTATATACTACTCTAGCCTGTCTATATAGAACCCCAGCCTGTCTATATGTTACCCCAGCCTGTCTATATACTACCCTAGCCTGTCTATATGCTACCCTAGCCTGTCTATATACTACCTAGCCTGTCTATATACTACCATAGCCTGCCCCTATCCTACCCTAGCCTGTCTATATACTACACTGGCCTGCCCCTATACTACCCTAGCTTGTCCATATACTACTCTAGCCTGTCTATATACTACCCTAGCCTGCCCCTATACTACCCTAGCTTGTCCATATACTATCCTAGCCTGTCTCTTGGAATTGAACATAATGGTATGTCATATAATTCTGCACATAGACAAGGTGCGGTTGCATGTAAATCTGACTTCCTGGTAAATTTAATTTTAGTTTTAATTATCATGTTATAAAATAATGGATATGGGGGCCTTTTGATGGGTGTGATTTTTTTTTTGGTGGGGTGGGGGAGGGGGGCAGCATTTCATTCTTGGACCCAGGCAGCACAATGTCTTGAACCAGCCTTGTCTGCAGTGGTCGGGTTCAATCAAAAGTGGCCCAAGGAAGGAAAACTGGTGAACCGGTAACAGTGTCATGGGTGACCAAGGCTCATGATGGGTATGGAGAATAAAGGCTGGCCTATGAAGTTTGATCCAATAGAAGAACTACTATAGATCAAAAAGCTGAAAAAGGTAATGCTGGTTCTGAAAGAAAGGTATCAGAGCACACAGAGAATCACAGTTTGTTGTGTATGGGGCGCAGACCGGTCAGGGTGTCCATGTTGACCGTGTCCACAGCCAAAAGCTCCTACTATGGGCACATGAGCATCAGAACTGGACCACAGAGCAATGGAAGAAGGTAGCCTGGTCTGATGAACTCAAGAATAGTTTGAGGTACACAATAAGGAGGTTAAGCTGTTGGCTTTATCTCCAAATTCTCCAAATCTTAATCCAGTCAGGTATTTGCTAGAAAAAAAAATCCAAATGACGGAGGTCCCACCTGACCCCTTACAGGACTTAAAGGATCTATTATGGACGGCTTGGTGCCAGATACCACAGTGTACCTTCAGAGGTTTAGTGGTGTCCATGCCTGGACTGGTTATGGTGGGTGGTCATAATGCTGTGATCAGTGTAGAGAGATACTGTAAGTCTTGGTGAAGTGCATTGGTGTATCATCCATGGGTGCAGGGTGTTCACTGAACACGGGCCCTGAGGGGTGGGGGGGCCCACTGTGCTCTGACCCACACTGCAACCATTAATGATCTCTCCCTGGTTGACAGCCGGGGATGATCGGTGTGGTGTGGGCTTGCACACAGGCCCACTAATTTCATGATACGCCCCTGGTGAAGTGTGATAATCCTCCTCATAGCGAGTCACATGCCAACATGGAATATCCCATGGAGTGTTGTTAGAATTTTTTGATATTATGTCTCTTACCTCATTATAATCAAATATCCCAATGAGTAGGCTAAAAATGGTCACGAAAGCTTTCACCGGAGTTCTGTAATCGCTGATAGTCCAGCCAAACAGCAAATTGCACTGAAAGGAAAAGCAAGAAACGTCACACACAAGGTTCTTCTTTGCCACAACTGTCCTAAGTGCAATTTTTGCAAGCTATGCAACCATTTTTTTGTATTTTATGATTTTAACACAATACAACTGGGATTATTATAGTGTCAGTGACAGTTATATTAACTGCTTCGCGCCTAAGGGTAAAACAAATGTTAATGCCCAAGCACAATTTTGCAATTTTGACATGTGTTCGTAAAACCGTATGTAGCGGTACCCTCGCAGAGGCTGCTGAATGTAGGGGTTCACCTGTCACCTCTGAGACACTCTGAGACATAGAACAGTCCATGAGCTTTTTATGTTTTTGTTTTATTGAACTTGGATGGGGTAAGGGGAACATGGGATGCCCATTAATGGATAAATAGCAATTGGATAGCAAAAATCTCCCATGGGACTTTGTCGCAGCTATAGAAATCACACAAACATATTTTTTGATAAAAAAAATGATATATCTTTTTTGTACATCATGGTACAAATTCTTAAAAAAAATAATTGCTGGTTAAAAATGCACATCATGTCCTGACAGTTTGCATTGATGATACATAAGCTGCCCACCTCACCGGTGACAGAAATACACCATACATTACATTATAAGTGAAACTATATTGCAAAACCACCAGAGATTCCCAACGCGTTTCAGCTTACACAAAGGCTTCTTCAGGGGATAACATGGTGGGAGCAGATAACAGTGGACATGAACCCAAATTTGAACCAGCGATTAAAAACAGCAGCTGTCCACCTGGATCTCAAGGTTGAAAAGGAGCCTCCACACCCACAGGGGATTGGTGATCATACAAAAGGGGGCCACTCACATGTAGTTGACCATAGAGGAGCTGCATCCAAAAGGAGCAATTGCCATAAATGATCTGACTTAAAAAGCAATAGCCATGTGAGGGCGGACAAACCAGTCCCGGTGATGGGGATATATCTCCCTATGCAGGGCCGGATTAACATAGGGGCTTTTGGAGCTGCAGCTCCAGGCCACTTCCTTAAGATAGGCCCAGCCCAATGGCGTGAGTCGCTAATACTGCCTAGCCCTGCTCTGTATACAGTGTACACATGATGGATATGTAAATCGCGGCAGCATATTTAATTTGTTTTAACAAAAAATTGTTTGCATTTTTATTTTATTTATTTTCATAAAAAGGCCCCACCAAAATCCTCAGCACCAGGTGTCTCCTGCCCTTAATCCAGCCCTGTCCCTATGGGTCATGTCATGCAGGTAGGCTCCTGTGAAACTCCAGGCTGGAGCTTCACAATACATTGCTATAAGCAAGCATTTTACTGAATTACACTGATTCATTCAGTCTGTTTTGTTGTGATTAGCTGTGATTGACCAGAGATAATCACATGGTACAGATGGGCTGTGATTGGCCCTGTCTGTACCATGTGATCGAATTGACCACAGCTAGCAACGCAATTGTACAACTTGGATGGCTTGGGAGGAAGTGTGATGGGTCATGTTACTTGCTGTGATTCGTCGCATGGTACCAGGAGTGAGCTGGTACTGGCATTGGCCATCGGCATATGACGTCCAGTCAGGATGGGAAAGCCACTGCCCAGCTGTCATTTTGCTATAGGCCGGACGTGTATTGGTTAAAAAATGCTTTTTTTTTTTAAAGCCTGCCCAAAATATACTGATCTTGACCTTTGACCCTGATCTTGACTCAAACACAAATGTATCTTTTCTCTCTATTCACAGAGAGAGAAAAACACAGGGGCGGGCTTTGCAGTGACTGATAGCCAATCAGAGGCTATCATGGTGATCAGGTGACCCGGAATCGGGAGTTACAGGTCCTGATCATTAGGACCCGGGGCTCCCAGTGAGACCCGGTCTCTCTGCTGGGAGCACACTGTATGGCGCCCTGCCAGCACAAAGGGAGATATGCATGTACGGTCTGCAGCCCCATGGGTGAAAGCCCAGTCCAGTGAGGACGCACACGTATATGCATGCAGCTGGCGTGAAGGGTTTGAAGTGTAACTAAAACCAATTTTTTTTTTTTTTGTTTTGGACGGAGTGGAGATGGAATCAGAACACCTGTCAGTTTTTATTGCTGTCTGTGCCCCCATTAGGAAGGCACCCCCCCCCCCTCTATTTGTCCTGTTGAACGAGAGAGGAAGTTAAAAAAAAAAATTGGGTTGACGCAAAACAGGAATAGAGGGGAAATCTTCCACTGGGGACACTTGTTCTGGTGACAACCAGGTATTCCCTCACTTTGGAGGGATTTCCTCTCACTACCTGTTTGGCTATGGGACACGAAATGAAGGGAAATCTCCCCAATGGGGACACAGATGGCAAAAATGAAATAACAGGGGTTATAACCCTCCCTTACTTTATCCAAAATGAAAAATAAAGTTTTGTCTTTAGTTCTACTGTAATTAAACAGACATTGGGGAGTTAATCAAGCAAATTAGTGACACATTAGATGCAAATCAGGCTGCTTCCGGGGGGATCGGACAGGTATGATATATACATAGTTATATACAAGCTGGACCAATGTAACTATGTACTGTATAACATGCCAATGCCTGGAATTATTCTTTAGCCACCTCCAGTCTGTCATATAGTAAAGTGATGGGCGCAAGGTGGCTCTCTCGTCCTGGGACAACATCATATGACGTCGTCCCATTCTCATCGCGCTTGCACACCCATAGGGATGCATAGCGTGGCGATTGGCGGTGCCCTGTGTCCCTGGGACACGGCACATCACCAATCTCGGTAAAGAGCCGATGAGGAGTGTGACGGGAGTCATTTTGGGTGGGGGGGTCCCGCGGAACCCAGAATCCCTGGGAGCAGTTGGGAAACCCTTGTTTCAGATCCCCATGCACCCCCTATGTCTTAATCACCCTGTGTCTATTAGGGGCACAGGGTGACTGAGAAAGTGATGGACAACTACTTAATGGACACTGAGAATGTGATTTGGATTACTTAAAATGGAACAGTAATATTCACCCACAATATCTCCCAGGAAATATATAAAGACTATTCCTGGTTTATGTGATTCTGAACTATACATGTTAATTGAAAGAGCTGATCACATTGGCCTCTGTACAATGTTGGAGACGGATAGTCTGCTACTGGTGGTCTCCTGCTATTGTCTGAAGGTGTTCTGTGTTTATACTTATGATGTGTATTGTAATTTGTGAGCTAGGAGTCAACAAGTCTTATCTGGAACGTCCGACCTCTGAGTCACTCAGGTAGCTAATTAATGTAAAGTTTATAGTATATGTCTGTTGTAATTATATCCTGGTTACAGTTTGTATTGTTAGGGCAATCTGATCAGGAGGGGGGAGTGTCCTTCTCAAGTGTATAAAAGCCTGTATACTTGTTCAAATAAACAGTTATCATTCTGGTTTACTCCAAAACTGGTATTGCCTAGTTATTGGGGTAACTATAGGCAGATTTTTGGGTCTCTTGTTCCAGAAGCAGCTTCTTGGCGGATCTCCCGGTTCGGGGTCACCTGATCTCCCTGGTAGCCTCTGATTGGCTACCACAGTGATCAGTCACTGTGAAGCCCCGCCCCCGTGTTTTTTTCCCCTTTCTGTGAATAGAGAAGAAGAATACAACGTATCTTTATCGTTCCTTCTAGAAAGAAAAAAAAAGTGTTTGTAAATTTTATTTAGCCAGTTACGACCGCCCGTCGTGCCTTGACGGCGGCAACTTGGTTTGTTTTTGCAAACCGCCGTCACCTCGACGGTGGCTGCGAGATTGCGCACTGTGTTCCGGGGGGGCCAGGGAGTGGGTAGGGCGGACTCGATGTCCGCCGGTTACCCCTGATCACCCCTCCCCCCCGGAGTGACAGAACTCTGTTCTACTCGATGCAAAATGTATAAAAATGCTTTGACTGGGGTATCACCCTAAAGGGCATTAAAGCCCTACATGTGCCGGATATCAGCATCCAGGGCAGCCATCAGAAATTTTGGGGCCCCTCACACAGCTTTAGACCTAGGCCCCCCATCTGACCACCAACATTCCCTAGGGCCCGCCCACTGGCCATCCCACCATGTCCGTCCACTGGCCATCCCACTAATTCTGTCGACTGGCCATCCCACCACATCCGCCCACTGGCCAGGGGTGTACACATGTTGCAGCCGCAGTAGGAATTATACCCCCTGTCACACTTACCAGGTGTAGCCCGTCAAGCATAACCCATTCAAGTGAAGTGAAGTGTGCAATGCATGCAAGTGTGGGATCCAAGGGGTTAAAAAGAAAGTGCACAGGCAGCACAGCCTCATCTGATGCTTGCAATAAGACCTCGCACCGAACCATAGGTGATGGAGGTCCCAAACTTGGACCAGTTGTGGTCCAGGGGGCCCTCTCCATGTGACCCAAGTTTTGTATTTGTATCGCCTATGGTCCCCAAACCGGATGCCCCCCCCCATCCCATAGACTCCAATGTAAAGTCCAAAATTCACCCAACTGCAGGTCAATGACTGGTCAATTTGGGGACCTGGTACAGCCGAACCATAGGTGCTGGAGGTCCCAAACTTGGACCAGTTGTGGTCCAGGGGGCCCTCTCCATGTGACCCAAGTTTTGTATTTGTATCGCCTATGGTCCCCAAACCGGGTGCCCCCCCCCATCCCATAGACTCCAATGTAAAGTCCAAAATTCACCCAACTGCAGGTCAATGACTGGTCAATTTGGGGACCCGGTACAGCCGAACCATAGGTGCTGGAGGTCCCAAACTTGGACCAGTTGTGGTCCAGGGGGGCCTCTCCATGTGACCCAAGTTTTGTATTTGTATCGCCTATGGTCCCGAAATCGGATGCCCCCCCCCATGCCATAGACTCCAATGTAAAATCCAAAATTCACCCGACAATTGCAGGTCAATGACTGGTCAATTTGGGAACCCAGTACAGCCGAACCATAGGTGCTGGAGGTCCCAAACATGAACCTGTTATGGTCCAGGGGGCCCTCTCCATGTGACCCAAGTTTGGTATTTGTATCGCCTATGGTCCCCAAACTGCATGCCCCCCCATGCCATAGACTCCAATGTAAAGTCCAAAATTCACCCAATTGCAGGTCAATGACTGGTCAATTTTAGGACCCGATACTGCCGAATCATAGGTGCTGGAGGTCCCAAACTTGGACCAGTTATTACACAGGAGGCCCTCTCTATGCAAGCCACGTTTGGTATTTTTATCTGCTATGGTTTGGGAGAACGGTGTCCCCAAACGGGGTGTCCCCTTCCCATAGACTCCAATGTTAAAAACTGCTAAAATCTTTGTTGTAAGGGCCCCTTGAGACACTGGGGCCCCTTACAGCAGTACTGGCTGTACCCCCCTGATGGCAGCCCTGTCGGCATAATTTGGGTATAAGGGTCCTTTGGATATTAATAATATCAATCTACTCACAGAGATGCTATAGGCCACCAGGAGGATGATGATGGTGAGAAGGAAGCCGCTGATTTCATTCCAGGATTTCTGGAGGGTTGCTGTGATCAGATGCAGGTTGGGGTTTAAGTTAAGGAGGTGCCAAAGTTTAGCGGTCATAAGAGCGACAAGAAAGGCGACTCCATAACCGTGCGCCGAATCTATCATCGCTGTCTCATAGAAGCTAATAAACCTGTATGGAAAAACAAAACAAACATGTTCAGCTGTAAACCATTATTATCTGATTTTCTGCATTTATTGCTCGCAGTAGACATGTGCACTGCCAAAATATTTGCTCGTTTTTCGTTTCATTCATTTTTTTTTTTTCGTTTTTCGGGTCATTCGTTATGATCGCAATTCATAAATTCGTTCATTCATAAATTCGTACAGTCGTAAATTCGCAAGTTCCGAAATCTGAAAAAGAAAGAAAATCTGAAAATTTGAAATAATATCTAACTAATAATAACTATGAAATTATAGGTATTGGAATTTCCTTTTCAAATTTGGCTGTTGGTGAACATAACGAATACGAATTTATCCGAAGTTACGAATTATCCGAAATAACGAATGCCGCATCTAAACTAATGGAATTAATAAATAATATAATAATAATAAAAAACTATTATTATTGTTATTCATTATTATTAATTTATTACGTTCCATTCGTTTATATGCGGCATTTGTTATTTCGGATAAAATTCGTAACTTCGGATAAATTCGTATTCGTTACATTCGCTAACAGCCAAATTTGAAAAGGAAATTCCAATACCTATAATTTCATAGTTAGTAATAGTTATTAGTTATTATTAGTTAGTTTTTTGGGTTTTTCGAATTTTCGTTCTTTTGAATTTTCCCTCTTATTTTCAAATTTTTCGATTTTCGGATTTACAAATATTGGCAAAAATTTGTTAAACGGGTTTTTGTTGATTCGGATATTTCCGAATTAACAAAGAATTTGTCGAAATTCGTTAAAAAACTAATTCGGAAAGAAACAAATTGCACATGTCTAGCTCGCAGTATCTCAGGGGCCATTCACCTTTCTTTCTTCCAATGCGTGGTATTAACACACGTTTGTTAACCACTTGCCGACCGCCCGCCATTGTATGACAGCGGCAATGTGGTTCAATATCGCGAACCGCCGTCACCTGGCGGCGGCTGCGAGATTGTGGATCGTAAGCGCGCATGCGCCACTGGAGGCACACTCGCTGTGTATCGAGAGAGCCAGGGAGTGGGTAGGACGGCCTCGATGTCCGCCGGCTACCTGCGATTGCCCCCCCCCCCCCCGCAGTGACAGAATGGGGATCCGTGTATGTAAACACAAACCTCCTTTCTGACAGGGAGAAGGAATGTGATCGCAGGCTTCCTCTGTATGGGAGCAGCGATCACTCCCATCCCCCACTCAGCCCAGCCCCCATACAGTTAGAACACACATAGGGAACACAGTTAACCCTTAGAGCGCCCCCTAGTGTTTATCCCTTCCCTGACAGTGACATTTACACAGTAATTAGTGCATTGATCGCTGTATAATTGCCAATGGCCCCAAAAAAGTATCAAAATGGTCCAACATGTCCGCCGCAATATCGCAGTAGCGCTAAAAATTGCAGATCGCCGCCATTACTAGTAAATAATAATTTTAAAAAAGCCCATAAATTAATTCTCATCATTGATAAACGCTGCAACTTTTGCGCAAACCAGTCAATGTACGCCGATTGCGATTTTTATTTTTTAACCAAAAAGATGAGGAAGAATATAAATTGGCCAAAACGAATGAAAAAAATGTTTTTTTATATATATATATATATTTTTGGATTTGTATTTTAGCTAAAAGTTAGAAATATTGTTTTTTTTTTTTTCAAAATTGGCGCTCTTCTTTTGTTTATAGCGTTGATCAGAAATGACGCAGAGGTGATCCAATACCACCAAAAGAAAGCTCTGTTTGTGGGAAAAAAAGGACGCCAAATTCGTTTGGGTACAACGTCACACGACCGCGCAATTGTCAGTTAAAGCGACGCAGTGCCGAATCGCAAAAAGTGCTCTGGTCCTAAAGGGCGAAATCCTTCCGGGGCTGAAGTGGTTAATGTGCGTTGCAATCAAGTGGTTGTAAACCTTGAAGCCTCGTACACACGATGCGAATTTCGGACAACAGAACGTCAGTTTTTTTGTAGCATGCTTGTCTCATGTCGAAAGTGAAGAGCGTATTAATGGTACGAAAATTTTTCCTACGACCAAATTCAACGTCAGAAGTGAAGTAATGTGTTGAATATTTTTGTATATATTCTTTCATTTCTGAGCATGCGTAGTCTTGATCGTGCAATTTTTTTTTCATACAAAAACCGTACTAATGATACGAAAATCGGACGCTGAGTTGCCGTACGAAAAAAAAAAATTCTAGTCTGCACATTCAGCTTTTGTCTTACGAAAAATCTAAATGGGCTGCCGAAAGGAGCGTACCAACGGTAAGAAATTCGGAACAATCGGCCGTCGAATGAAAATGCCCGGCCGAAATTTGCATCGTGTGTGGCTCTACACCCAACGCATTCATAAAGTGTTGAGAGCCCCTTCACTTTTTCAATGTTGTTATGATGCAGCCTGATACTACAGTTGTGTAATTTTTTTTTCTCATTAACCACTTCAGCCCCGGAAGGATTTACCCCCCTTCCTGACCAGAGCCCTTTTTGCAATTCGGCACTGCGCCGCTTTAACTGACAATTGCGCGGTCGTACGACGTTGTACCCAAACTAAATTGGCATCCTTTTTTTTCCCCACAAATAGAGCTTTCTTTTGGTGGTATTTGATCACCTCTGCGGTTTTTCTTTTTTTGCACTATAAACAAGCAAAGAGCGAAAATTTTGAAAAAAATAAAAACAATATTTCTGACTTTTTGCTATAATAAATATCCAAAAAAAAATAAAAAATAAAAAAAATGTATTCATCAGTTTAGGCCGATATACAGTATATTCCTCACATTTTTGGTGAAAAAAAAAATCACAAAAAGCGTTTATTGATTGGTTTATGCAAAAGTTATAGCGTTTAAAAACAATGAGAATTCGTTTATGGCGTTTTATTTTTTTTTAATAGTAATGGCAGCGATCTGTGATTTTTAGCGGGACTGCGATATTGTGGCGAACATATAGGACACTTTTGACGCTTATTTGGCCATTGGGGTTTATACAGCGATCAGCACTATGAAAATGCACTGATTACTGTATAAATGTCACTAACAGGGAAGGGGTTAACACTAGGGGGCGATCAAAGGGTAAAATGTGTTTCTAACTGTATGGGGGCTGGGATGATTGGGGGAGGAGAGTGATCGCTGCTCTCATATACAGGGAACATACGATCCCCGTTCTGTCACTGCGGGGGAGCGATCGCGACGTCGCAGACGTCGAGTCCGCCCCACCTGCTGATTGGCTCCCCTGCTAGCGTGCGAGCGCCCACAATACTCGCTCCTGCGCCCGCCGTCAGGAGAGCCATGTTGCCGCCGTCAAGCCACATTGGGCGTTTGGCAACTGGTTAATCTACCCTCCGTTCCCCATAACCACAAAGTGAAAACAGAATTTTAGGAATGTTTGCAATGTATTAAAAAGGATAAACGGAAATATCACATTGACAAGTATGGAGTCTAGGTTCACACCTATTCGGTTGATGTGTTTTTCAGGCATTTTGCTTTTGTGTCTTTTTTCCCTTTACTAATACTGTATATAGCTAGATGCTAAGGAGCGGGCCATGAAGCTGGCTGCCGCGTCCTGAACAACCAATGAGTCATCAGCTGTCAGCGGGAATCCCCGCTGACAGCTAAATGTGAAAAAAAGGATTGCCGGCAAAAAAAACGTCATAGGGTCTGGTATGGATTTGGAGGGCAACCCCACGGCAAAATAAAAAAAAATCCATACTAGACCCTTATCCAAGCATGCAGCCCAGCAGGTCAGGAAAGCGAGGGGATGAGCGAGCACCGCCCACCCCCCCCCCCAAACCATACTAGGCTGCATGCCCTCAATATTGGGGGGGGGGCTTTGGGGCAAGGGAGGGCTCTGCCCCCCTCATCCCAAAGCACCTGGTCCCCATGTTGATAAGGACAAGGGCCCAGGACTGGTGCAAGGATTTTTGACACCCTAGGCGAAACCTCATTATGCCTTCCCCTTTGGCCCCGTCCCTGACTCCACCCCCTTTACCCTGCCCCTGTATAGATGGAAGTGGCAGGGTCAGGAGTGTGAAATTCAGAGAATTCAGGAGTCTGCTTTTTTTTACTACATTCTTTTACTACATAAAGAGTGCAGGGTTGCGGGGTGCGCTACGTACTGAGTGCAGGGTTGCAGGGAGTGCTATGTACAAAGTCCAGGGTTGAGGGGTCCGCTATGTACAGAGTGCAGGGTTGAGGGGTCCGCTATGTACAGAGTGCAGGGTTGAGGGGTGAGCTATGTACAGTGCAGGGTTGAGGGGTCCACTATGTACAGAGTGCAGGGTTGAGGGGTCCGCTATGTACAGAGTGCAGGGTTGAGAGGTGCGCTATGTACAGAGTGCAGTGTTGCGGGGTGCACTACGTACTGAGTGCAGGGTTGCAAGGTGCGCTATGTACTTGTGCAGGGTAGAGGGGTGCGTTATGTACAGTGCAGGGTAGAGGGGTGCGCTATGTACAGTGCAGGGTTGTGGAGTGCGCTACATAAAGAGTGTAGGGTTGCGGGGTGCGCTACGTACTGAGTGCAGGGTTGCGGAGTGCGCTACATAAACAGTGCAGGGTTATGGAGTGCGCTACATAAAGAGTGCAGGGTTGAGGGGTGTACTACATACTGAGTGCAGGGTTGCGGGGTGTGCTACATACTGAGTGAAGGGTTGTGGGGTGCACTACATACTGAGTGGAGGGTTGAGGGGTGCGCTATGTACAGTGCAGGGTTGCGGAGTGTGCTACATAAAGAGTGCAGGGTTGAGGGATGCGATACATACTGAGAGGGGGAGAGCAGGCAGAGGAGGACAAGGGGTTGGAGGGTGAGAGGAGGAGGAGGGGGAGAGGAGGAGGGTAGTGAATTGAGAGAGACCCCTAGCCCTGTCTGCAGTCCCTATCTGTGGGTAACACAATACAGTACCTCCCATGCCAGCAGTGGACAGGGCCCGTTCTCGTAGCTGGGTGCGGATAGGAGGTCTCGGAGCTGCTCCTTCCAGAGGATCTGTTTGCAGGCAGATGCAGCTGTCCCTGGCTGCTCTTCATCCACATCGCCTCCTGGGTGCTGTCCTGCTCCCTGCACCTGCTGCCATCTGACTCTCCATGCTCGCCCAGGGCAGCACCGATTAGTCAGTCTGCCCCTGGGCCAGAGAGTGCCGGGGGGGGGGGGGGGGGGGTGGCAGAGTCGGAAGTATTAACAGGGAGAAGTGTACAGCACCTGCTGAAAAAAAGCCTGCTGGTGCCCGCGCCAAGTGCTGGAACGGCTGGGGCGGTTAGGTGCTATGTCCGGGCCACTGGGTGCCCCCGACTGCTATGCACTCTAGGCAGAAAAAATGCAGCATGTTCTACTTTTTTTTCTGGAACTGGTGTGAACTATGCCATTGAAAACCATATAACCTACTATCTATGCGTTTTTGATGCAAAAAAGCACTGGACCGCATGTGGTGTGAACTGACCCTAAGAAAATAAGGGGGGGGGGGGAATGCACTGGAATGCATCAAAAACACACCAAAAATGCATCAAAAGCGCACTGGAATTCACCAAAAACGCGCCAAAAACGCGCATGCAGAAAAGCGTCCGGAACGCATCCAGACTGCGTTTCTATGGTGTGAACCGGCCCTTAATATAAATGACCGCCTCCATAAGCCTCCTCTCCCGGGGGCTTTTATCCCCAGGTTTTGGGCAGCAGAGACATCACCTGGTTGGCACCAGTAAGGAAATGACCAAATAGCGCCCCCTTACCTTGAGTGATCGATATGGTAGCGGGCGATATCCCGCTGCCTAAGAATTATCCGCTTGACATACAGCCCGGTGTTGGCACAGCTTATGAAAATAATGCAGAGATCCAGCAGGTTGTTTGTCTGACGGAAATACGACCATTTCTGCTCTTTGAGACGCATCACCTGAAAATACAACACCCATCTGCTTTATTGGCAGCCCCTGCACATTGTATAGAGACATTGAAGATAAAGACAGATCTGGATATTTGCCAAGATGGCATTCAGGGAAGGACTGAGAACCTCTGGTCCAGGGGCCATATATATCCAAGTGGCCCTTTCATTGTAAGCACCATAGGCGTGTGCACAGGGTGTGCTGGGTGTGCCTGGGCACACCTAATCACCTTGTGCGGTGTCGATTGGCCCCTGCTTCCTGGTGTCCCCTGTCTCCCCCCTGCAGTGCTGCCAGCTTCCCTCATCTCCTCTCCTCTTCCACCGGCTGCTGCGGGGGATGTTTCAGGATGGAAGAATGAATGAACACAGTGAGTGATCTGTACTGATTGCTAATGTGGTTATCCTTAACCGAAGCATAGTAAACTGTGTGTATTATGCTTCAGTTTGTTAATGAACAGGAAGCCACTCAGCAAAGAGCACTTCCCATTCATTTAATGCTCAGTGCAGCTGAGGCTGCAGAGAAAGGGACTGAGGAAGCTCTGTCCCTTTCTCTCTGTTTACAGCCTTGATATTTCACCAAAGCCCCCCAATGAGACTCCTAAAGAAACTGTAAAAAAATTATAAAAAATAATAATGTAAAACATAATTTAGAAAATATTAACAATTATAACTGCTGATACCGTCCACTGCTTTACTGACACCAATCTCTGCTCTACTGACACCGTTCTCTGCCCTACTGACACCGTCCACTGCCCTACTGACGCCGTCTACTGCTCTACTGACACCATCCTCTGCCCTACTGACACCATCCACTGCCCTACTGACACCATCCACTGCTCTACTGACACCATCCTCTGCCCTACTGACACCATCCACTGCCCTACTGACACCATCCACTGCTCTACTGACACCGTCCTCTGCTCTACTGACACCGTCCACTGCTCTACTGACACCGTCCCTGCCCTACTGACACCATCAACTGCCCTTCTGACACCGTCCTCTGCCCTACTGACTCCATCCACTGCCCTACTGACACCGTCCCTGCCCTACTGACACCATCAACTGCCCTTCTGACACCGTCCTCTGCCCTACTGACACCATCCACTGCCCTTCTGACACCGTCCTTTGCCCTACTGACACCATCCACTGCCCTACTGACACCGTCCTTTGCACTACTGACACCATCCACTGTCCTTCTGACACCATCCACTGCCCTACTGACACCGTCCACTGCCACTACCTGCATCGTCCACTGCCCTACTGACACCATCCACTGCCCTACTGACTCTGTCCACTGCCCTACTGACACCGTCCACTGCTCTACTGACACCAACCTCTGCCCTACTGACATTGTCCACTGCCCTACTGACACCGCCCACTGCCCTACTGACACCGTCCACTGCCCTACTGACACCACCCACTGCCCTACTGACACCGTCCACTGCCCTTCTGACACCGTCCACTGCCCTACTGACACCAACTTCTGCCCTACTGACATTGTCCACTGCCCTACCGACACCGCCCACTGCCCTACTGACACCACCCACTGCCCTACTGACACCGTCCACTGCCCTTCTGACACCGTCCACTGCCCTACTGACACCACCCACTGCCCTTCTAACACCATCCACTGCCCTACTGACACCGTCCACTGTCTGTTTTTATCAGATCTCCCCACAGAGAACAGCGGGGATCTGACAGGTCTGTCCCTGCACATTGAGCAGAGACGGATCTGTCATCCACCTGCTCAGTGGGGATCAACGGATCAATCCAGGGGATCTGCTCCATCTGAAAGGGGCCTAAAGGAGAAAGCTGGTTTGGCCGTACTTCTCCTATGGATCACGGGAGTGCAACTCGTTTTGCACTCCTGTGACCCTTTTTCAGCAGAGAGTGGGCTGAAGTCAGTCCAGGCACTGCGTCATCCCAACAATAAAGTCTGGATCTGCCAGGTGCCTGGACCGACACCCAGCTCAGCCTCTCAGCGAGACGCCGAGAGACTGAGCCGGATGCCCCTGTCTCCTCCACAGCTCAGCCCTCCAGTGAGCGAGGAGGGGGGCAGAGCAGAGAGCCTGTGACTGACAGTCTGCAGCTCTCTGCTCGGGGAGCTGTGAGAACCAAGCGATTGGCGGTGTTCGATCGCTCAGTTCTCAGCGCAGAGGCGCCAGGGTACAGATGCAGCATCAGACCCATGCTGCACCCACCTAGGTAAGTATAAAACCAAACCCATACTTCTCTTTTAATGCATTACTTGCATTAAGGTAAAAAAAACTTTCAGTAGTTGCTTGCTCCCCCCACCTTCCTAAATACTTACCTGGTCCCTTTCTCAATCCAGCACTTTGCCCATCTGCAACAGAACTGCTCTTTCTCTCTGGTGTCACAGGGTAGCTTGGTAGCCATTGGCTCCTGATGGGGGGACCCCAGGAGAGGATGTTTAGCCAGGCTGAGAAACCCAAGTGTAATACGTCAAAGAGCGTGCCAAATGAAAAATTCTTTGAGTCCAAAGTCTTTATTGATAAACTAATTGCAGCAAGCAGGACGACGTGTTTCAGGGGCCACACAATCCTTCATCAGGGCTGGGGGAATATGTATAAATGTTGTATATTTATATATTTTTATATAAGGATTATTTTAATTTATATTTATATATTTTACATAATGTGTATTTTAAGTAGCATTTTTTCTTTATCATCATTTTTATGTGTGTTATTTTAAACTTTTCCTCCAGCCCTGATGAAGGGAGATTGTGGGGCCCAAAACATGTTGGCTGTCCTTTGTCCTGCTTGTTGTAACCAGTTGACCAATAAAGACTTTGGGCTCCTAAGGATTTTTTTTTTTCATTTAATGGTAATTCTGGTCCGGAAAGTGCAAGAACACAACGCTGCCAAAAGTGTAACCCTACGGACTAAGACTGGGATGTCATTAAAGTTCATGTGCGTGTATAGGCAGGTGTCCCAATACTTTTGGTAATACAGTGTATCTGCAAAGACATCCCTGGATGAACCGCCCCTCATCCACTGGGCCCCAGACAGTTGCCCAATGATCCTCAGCAGTAATCTATGTCTTATAATATCCTGATTTCTAATTGTATTTGCAAGAAGGGAATACTTCACAGGAACTCATTTATGTAAAGGTATTTAGGTATATTGACTTTCTGACATGTGATTGTGCCTTTCTTACCTGAATTATAATGGTGTACAGTAAAATGATGATAAACAGAATATCGGCCCCAAGCTGCAAGGTCACCGTCGTGCCAGTGGTCGAGTAAAGACGCATGATCTGCAGGTCAAGGGATGGCATTAAGCCTCCTGTGATAGGGACAAGGGTTAGATTCAGCTATAAGGTACCAGCAGAACACATTATGAATGCCAGACAAATAGTAAATGCACAGGTAAAATACAAATATTGAAGGGATCTTAACTGTGAAAGGATGTGCAGCTCGTTTTGTGATCCAAGCACCCCTGTTACACAGCACAGACAGGTCCCGGACCTCTAGAGAGGTAGCAACACACATTGGTCAAATGCAAAGCCCCAGCTTACTGATTGGACGATAAGGGAGCAGCAGCGCACTCTGGGCCTCCAATTCTCCTATACGGGGACCAGGCCAGCAGGGGGGCCCAGGCAGATGGGTGAATGTGGGCAGGGAGGGTTTGGAGGCAATTACTGCAACCAATCCCCTGCATGGCTTTCTCTACAGCAGCTGAAAACTGGCTTCTTCTACTCCGGCTTTCAGCTGCTGCAGAGAGAGCCATACAGGGGACAAGTTCCAGTCAGGGCCGGTGCTACCACTAGGCAGCTGCCTAGGGCGCACTGCTGCCTAGGGGTGCCTGGCCCTGGCCGCTGGTTTCCCTCCGCGTCTGCAGGCTGCAGCATGTAACTAACTCAGTCTCGGGCAGCTGCTCTGTCCGACCGGTAGTGTAATTAGAGGCGCAGCATCGGAGCCAGCGCTAGAGGCAGCAGAGCCGATGCTTCCTGTATAGCGCCGCCTCCTGTCACATGGGCAGGGCAAAGGGGGTGGAGCAAATGGGGTGGCAAAATGAGGTTTTGCCTAGGGCAGGGGTAGGCAACCTGTGGCCCTTCAGCTGTTGTAGAACTACATTTCCCATGAGGCATCGCAAGGCTGACAGTTACAATTACTCCCAGAGGCATGTTGGGACTTGTAGTTTTGCAACAGCTGGAGGGCCGCAGGTTGCCTACCCCTGGCCTAGGGTGTCAAAAGTCTGCACCAACCCTGGTTCCAGTTAATCCTCCCGCCACACTGATCACCCTTCCTGTGCAGGATACATTAACCCCTGCTGCCCAGGCCCCCCTGGCTGCTCCATTCCCACCTCCGCAACGCTGCCAGCTTCTCTCCTCTCCTTCCCACCGGCAGCCGCAAGCACACAATAGGATCCTTCAGGATGGAGAGTGGGGGAAGGGTCCAGTATATATGTCACATTTTCTACCACCTTCCTTTCTTGAATAAACACAAATAGTGATTGATAATGATCACTCACTGTGTTCATTCATAACTGAAGCATTGTAAACTTTGTTTATGGGGGGGGGGGGGGGGGGCTGCCAGGCTGGCTGTATGGCGCCCTATGGTTTCTAGCAGCAGCCCTGAGTGCACTCATAAGGTCATTCCTCCTCTTTCTCTGCTCTCTCCCCCTGTCAGCACGGTGCTGTCATGCCCATGGCCCAGCATGGTGATCAGAAGGCAAAGGAAGGGCAGCACACTGATAAGGTCTTTCTGTGCTCTACCTGTATAGATTTTACTCAAAACAATTCTGCACCAAAAATGATAATATATCCTCCTACAAAGCAGCTGTTCAAAATATCAAAAAAGATATTCAAATCACGACACCATAAAACAGCACTGTATATAAATCTACCCACAAGAACTACGTGAATAATAAATAAATAATAATAATTATTATTATTAATAATAATAATACAATTATTGGATGTATTATTTATATATATATATGGTACCAATCCCAACAAAGTTAGTGAATAAATAATAAAAAATCTAAAATATTGTACCAGTCCCTATAAAATCAACATAACTACCCCTAAATATAAACTACCTACTACACTATAGGGATGTTTCCCGCATTAGAATGGCAGCACTCCCTTCCTCTGTGCAAGGGACTACAAAATGTGCAAAAACCATCACAGTGTGGTAATACTATTTCACGTACAATCATAGGCGTGGGCACACAGGGTGGCAGGTGTGCCTGGGCACACCCTAATCACCTTGTTCTGTGCAGATTACCCCTGCTGTCTGGCTGCAGAGAAAGGGACGGGGGGGGGGGGGGGG
>BLSH010385340.1:259331-278210 GCA_018402905.1 Glandirana rugosa | reverse complement strand
GGCGGCCCTGTACCTGTTTTACAAGCTCATTTGTGAGTATGTTTTTATATCTTTTTTAACCACTTCAGCCCCGGAAGGATTTCCAGCTTTAGGACCGGAGCCCTTTTTGCGATTCGGCGCTGCGTCGTTTTAACTGAAAATTGCGCGGTCGTGCGACGTTGTACCCAAACGAAATTTGCGTCCTTTTTTTCCCACAAATAGAGCTTTCTTTTGGTGGTATTTGATCACTTCTGCGTCATTTCTGATCGCCGCTATAAACAAAAGAAGAGCGACAATTTTGCAAAAAAACCCAAATTTCTTACTTTTTGCTAAAATACAAATCCAAAAAAAAAATATAAAAAAACATTTTTTTTCACCGTTTTTGGCCGATTTATATTCTTCCTCATATTTGCGATAAAAAAAATCCCAATCGGCGTTTATTGATTGGTTTGCGCAAAAGTGGTCGCGTTTACGGATGATGAGAATTCATTTTTGGGGTTTTTATTTTTTTTTTATTTTTTACTAGAAATGGCGGAGATCTGCGATTTTTAGCGGTACTGCGATATTTCAGCGGACATGTCGGAACATTTTGACACTTTTTTGGGACCATTAGCATTTATACAGCGATCAGTGCTATAAAAATGCACTGATTACTGTGTAAATGCCATTGGCAGTGAAGGGGTTAACCTGCAGGGGGCGCGCTAAGGGTTAACTGTGTTCCCTGGGCGTGTTCTAACTGTGTGTGGGCTGCCCTAGCTGGGGAAGGGAAGTGATCACAGCCTTCATGTACAGGAAGGCTGTGATCACAGCCCTTCCCCCTTCACAGAACGGAGGTCCGTGTTTACATACACGGACCTCCGTTCCTTCACTCCGGGGGGGGCATCGCGGGTAGCCGGCGGCAATCGAAGCCGCCGCACCCGCTCCCTGGCCCCCCCCAACACAGTGAGCGTGCTCACTAGGCTCTGTCTCGCGGCCGCCGTCATATGACGGCGATCCGCGTTACAGAGCCACTCTGTCGCCGTCATTTGCCGATCAGCCGTCGGCAAGTGGTTAATAAATGTACATCTGAGGATAATGCGCTAGGCCAGTGCACCATTGTCTCCTTGTGTTTTTTGCAAAGGGGGTGGGGTCAGGGGTGGAGCCAATGGGGGCGGCAAAATTAGGTTTTTGCCTAGGGTGTCAAAAATGCTTGCACCAGCCCTGCATACTCTGGCTCCACTTCCTACTTTGTAGAGCTACACAATGGTGGGGCTTTGCTCTTCTTATTTTGCAAGTCAATAAATCTGCCAACTCATTGAAAACAATGCACTCCCTATGTGGCTGTTATCTTATCTCAACAGTTAAGTGAGGCATAGTAGAACTAATGACTTCCCCTCTACTGACTAATCCACAGATCTCTACGATTGAAGACACTTTTTATTGGAGAAGGAAAGATTATACATTAAATCAAGGCACCTGCAGCAACCTTCCAAAGCCCCCCCCCCCCATTACCTGTGTTGTTGGGAGTTGGTAAACCCCTAATCTAGCACTGGTCCCCCTATAGGTCACATGACACACTCACCTGGGTACTGCCCATACAAATTGGGCAACAAAGTGCCACTTGACCAGCTGTAAAAGTCCGATATGGCACCAATCGTGGCGTACGACTCAGCGAAGCGGGTACTGATCGTTCTGTACAAATTGTAATCGTTTCCTTTGTCCCCGTATGCCATGACCATAGTGGTGGTGAGGAATATCAAGTGGACTGCGAATATAGAAAAACAAGCATGGCATGATGACTTAGGTTACAAAAGCCGAAAAAAGTTCCGCATTTTCTATTCAAAGGCATGTAACTGCGTTCAAATGGAAATCGCAGAGCTTGCAAAGAAAAGGCTGCAATTGACCTGCTTTGCCTGCAGCTCAAATGCACCTCAATTATATAATAGACATGCGCACGGCCGAAAAAAAATTTGTTCGTTTTCGTTCTGTTTTTCTATTTTTCGGGAATTCAAAAATTTGAAAATTTCGGAATTCGAGAATTCAGTAATTCGAAATGCGGAAGTAAAAAAAAATCCGAAAATTTGAAAAGTCTGAAATTTGGTAATTCGAAAACCTGACAATTCAAAAATAAGAAAGAAATTCTGAAAATTTGAAATAATAACTATTAAATTATAGGTATTGAAATTTTCTTTCAAATTTGGCTGTTATTGAACGTAACTATGAAATTTATCAATAAACAGCCAAATTTTAAAGGAAATTCCAAAACCTAGAATTTAATAGTTAGTATATTGGTTAAGTTATGATTAGTTACCGGTAGTTATGATTTCAGGCTTGCAAATTATCGGGTTTTCGAATTTTACGAATTACCAAATTCTAAATTACGGAAATTTTGGAAAAAAATTTGGAAATTCGGATTCGTCCAAATTAACGAATTTCAAAAAAAATTTGTTATAAAACGAATTTGGAACTAAATTAATTGCACGTGTCTATTATATATCCGGCATACAAGGAAATGCGATGCACAGAGGTTCAAATGCAGCCTCTGAACCGCCATGTCTACTGCTCCTATGAAGTCGATGGGATTTTGCTGACCTGCGTTTGCACATCAAACACAGAAAAACGATGCCCTGCTACATGAGCCCTAAAGGATGAACTCTACTTTTTGCACAGTGATCTTTTAGGTAAAACTCTGAATACATAAAACACCCACAGTGTTATATTTAACCGCTTCCTGACCGCGTCGCATACATTTACTGCTGCAGAGTGGCGCTGTTACGCAAATCGGCGTCTATAAACAGCGGCTCGCGCGGGAGTGTGCCGCCACCGGCATGCTCTCGTGCCCGCCGCGCTCTGCAGAAGTGTGGCCGCGGCTCGGGCGGACTCGATCTCTGGCGGCTACCCGCCATTGCCTGGCAGAGAAGAAAAACGAGGAACCGCCGAGGTAAACACGGCGGTTCCCCGCACTGTCAGGCGGCATGTAAGAGATCTACTGATTGCTGTCACTGGGATCGGTTAGATCTCTGGTGCCCCTGGCAGCCCAGCCCCCCCCACAGTTAGAACACGCCTAGGGAACACAGTTAACCCCTTCACTGCCCCCTGCAGGTTAACCCCTTCCCTGCCAATGACATTTATACAGTAATCAGTGGATATTTAAATTTCTGATTGCTGTATAAATGTCATTGGTCCCAAAAAAACTTAAAAAATGTCCAACATGTCCGCCGCAATATTGCAGTCCTGATAAAAATCGCAGATCGCCGCCATTACCAGTAAAAAAAAAAAAAAAAATTGTAAAAACGCCAGAAAGGAATTCTCATGGTTTGTAAACGCGGCAACTTTTGCGCAAACGCCAATTGCGTTTGTTTTTTTTTACCAAAAATACGAGGAAAAATATAAATTGGCCAAAACCGATGAATACATTTTTTTTTTTAATTTGTATTTTAGCAAAAAGTAAGAAATTTGGGTTTTTTTGCAAAATCGTGGCTCTTTTTTTGTTTATAGCGGCGATCAGAAATGACCCAGAGGTGATCAAATACCACCAAAAGAAAGCTCTATTTGTGGGGAAAAAAGGACGCATATTTGGTTCGGGTACAAGAACCACACGGCCGCGCAATTGTCAGTTAAAGCGATACAGTGCCGAGTCGCAAAAAATTGCTCTGGTCCTAAAGTGGGAAATCCTTACGGGGGTGAAGTGGTTAATAGGGAACTTCACTTTTGTGGGGAAAAAAAATATAGCAGATAAAAAAAAATCAATATAGCATAAAAGTGCTATACAAGTCATATTGTACTGCTGGCGGGCAGCTCCCCCCCAGGCCTATGTACGTCACACTGAACTTCCGGGTTTACAGGCGTACGTACGCCCCCTGCCTCTCATGCTGTATCTGACAGCAGGCTCGCAGCCAATGATTTTGGCTGTGAGGCTGCTGACTGCTGTAGCCAATCACAGCACAGATCTTTGTGTGTTAGTAAACGCAACACTCATCTGGCTGTTTTTTTATCTCCCTTATTTTACCTCCTGTTTAGAGGAAAAGAAGCTGCCTAACAATTATGCGCACCTTGATGTAGGGTGTTGATCTCCTTAGGCCACACTCTCCCTTATCACACAAATACACATCCCTTGCCTGATGTGCTTGGATCCAATAAGCATTCAAGTTTATACAGCTTGGAGTCGATCAATATGCATAAAAATTAAGATTTGCTCAAAATACTCACTTGCCTAATAACTGTGCACATCGGGGATAGCTATATGAATACTCTGTAAAGACTATAGTGAGACCCGAAGGAGAAAATGGACAAAGGGGCTGCATGACTAATGGCCCGTACACACGATCCAAAAATCAGACGAAAAATACCGCATACGATGCGATCGTACGATAATCGGATCGTTAGTACACAGCTTCGATCATGACAGTATTCGATCGGACAAGCATGAAAATTTTGATCGCATGGTATGATTTTCGTTTAATCAGTACAGTTGTTGTCCGACAATACAATACAAATTCACTACGACACATGACATCCCTTCAGATTGTTTATTCTGTCGTACGAGAATTTTTGTGACTTTAGTACACTCTTCCAATTCGATCTGAGATTAGCATGCAAAAAAAAAAAAACGGACGATTGTCGCCCGATTTTCGGATCGTGTGTACGGGGCATTAGGGAGGAACATGGTCAAGGAAGGGTCGGCTAGGTTTGTTTGGTGGGTAGGGGCGTAGGCCTTACCTGATTGGAGGCATTAGGCTGGGTGGGAGGATAGAGCTATGAGGGTCTGAGCAGATAGGTAGTTTCATCATTCCAAGTAGTTTAGGAGAAGAAGAAACTTCCCTCCCGCCCGCCTTTGTGTTAGGGGTTACTGTGGTGTATGGGGTTTTTCGGGTATGTTTTGTATCTTAGACTTTGATTGAGCTATCAAACAACAAATAAATAAAAAATTAAAAAGAATAATATATATATATATATAAAAAATGTTTGTTGCACAATTTGTCACAGCAGTTGGTCAAGGGGTCTTTGGGGGGTCAGTGAGTAATTACAGTGCTACAAAATTGTGGGGCCCATCTAGGGTGTGGCGCTTCCACTTGGTTGGTTAGTGGTGGTTCTGCCAGGAGCTAGGTCCCCTGGGGGAGGAAAATGTAAGAAGGTGGGACGTCGTAACGTCTTCGAGCCGGTTGGGGTGCGGCTGAGGACATGGAGGATTACAGTTAAAATGGTGCCTTAACCACTTGCCGACCGCCAACCGCAGGTTGACGGCGACAAAGTGGCTCGTTATCGCAAATTGCCGTCATACGACGGCGACTGCAATAACGCGCACTGTGAGCACGCGCCCGCACGCTCACTGTGTTCGGGGAGGGCCAGGGAGCCGGCTACCCGCGATGGCCCCCCCGGAGCGAAGGAACGGAGGTCCGTGTATGTAAACATGGACCTCCGTTCTGTGTGAGGGGGAAGGGCTGTGATCACAGCCTTCCTGTATACGAAGGCTGTGATCACTTCCCTTCCCCAGCTAGGGCAGTCCCCATACAGTTAGAACACGCCCAGGGAACACAGTTAACCCTTAGAGCGCCCCCTGCAGGTTAACCCCTTCACTGCCAATGGCATTTACACAGTAATCAGTGCATTTTTATAGCACTGATCGCTGTATAAATGCCAATGGTCCCAAAAAAGTGTCAAAATAGTCCGACATGTCTGCTGAAATATCGCAGTACCGCTAAAAATCGCAGATCGCCGCCATTACTAGTAAAAAAAAACAAAAAAAAAAACCCCAAAAATGAATTCTCATCATCCGTAAACGCGACCACTTTTGCGTAAACCAATCAATAAACGCTGATTGCAATTTTTTTTATCGCAAATATGAGGAAGAATATAAATCGGCCAAAAACGGTGAAAAAAAATGTTTTTTTATATATTTTTTTTGGATTTGTATTTTAGCAAAAAGTAAGAAATTTGTTTTTTTTTGCAAAATTGTCGCTCTTCTTTTGTTTATAGCGGCGATCAGAAATAACGCAGAGGGGATCAAATACCACCAAAAGAAAGCTCTATTTGTGGGAAAAAAAGGACGCAAATTTAGTTTGGCTACAACGTCGCACGACCGCGCAATTTTCAGTTAAAGCGACGCAGTGCCGAATAGCAAAAAGGGCTCCGGTCCTAAAGCTGGAAATCCTTCCGGGGCTGAAGTGGTTAAGGACACCCAAAGACCCCTTGTTGTTGGGTTGTACTTATTGTTATATTTTAATGTGATATTTATTCTTTTGGTTAATAAATTGGCTGCTGTAGCCATTTTAAACCCACGTCACGCAGTCTGTGTTTTATTCTATAGTGTCAGGGACCTAAGTTGACGAATCCTTTAGTCAAGGCAGAAACGGTGATCAGTTTTCATACCGATAATGTCAAGAATTAATGTGTAAAGTTTCCGCTCCATCACCCTCTGTTTCTTCAGGCTGGTTGTGTTCTTGTTGGCTGGAGCACAATAGACCGGGTTGGTTGGGTCTCTACACCCTGAGAGCTCCCAGTCGGGGCGACTCGCTGCAAAAGAGGAAACAATCAATGTAACAAATAAATTATTCCAAGTTCTCAATTAGCAAGAATGTAGGTGAGCCGGATGTAAACTTTAAAGTGATATTTAACCCAAAACGTAACAACAGGAAAGAAATTTGCTCCTTGTATGGCCTGCCATACATATGGCCAAACCCCATAGCTCCCAACTGTCCCTGACTGCGAGGGACTGTCCCTGATTTGGAACAATGTCCCTCTGTCCCTCATTCCTCCTCCTTGTCTCTCATTTTGGTCTGATCTATATAGCGCGAGGGAGGACCCCCACCGTGCCACCATCCAACATAAGTAGAAAAGGATTGAAGGAACAAATCCCTCAAAAAATAGGCAGGACTTTGCAGGCACATTAAAAGCAAGTAATGTAATAAAAAAATTTAGCTTTATTCATTTTACACATACATTAACTACATGCATAACATATACTGACATATACATAAAATCACCCTACACTGAACGAAAGAAGCACCACCCGTATATCCAGGGATTAGGAGAGTACTGTACATACAGTAATTCAAGTGGATTACAAATAAAGCCTATGATAGGCAAACATAGGGAACTATAAATGTCCTCCACACTGGTGTGTCGACGCGTTTCACTTCTCAGAGCTTCCTCAGGACACATATGGGTGTGGGTGCTGTCTGGCTCTAGCATTGGGAAGAACATAGGCGTACGTCACTTAGACATCGCAATATAACCAGCACTGATCGGATTCAGTTTCAAGTAGGCTAAGATATAGTTGTGTTATAAGAACCAATCAAAAAGGCAGGGTGTGACCCTGATAGATCTTGCGGTAGAATTTAGGCAGGAAACGGAATAGAAACCCAGAAATATGGGAATCTCTGTGTCCAGAGTATCCCAATAAACAAAGGGTAGGTGTGCTGGCCAATGCCGGTGGGGTTAGGGGTGTCTGTCAATACCCGTAAGGTAGTATATAGTGGGTAAGACCGTCAATAATATCCCTGGTTGGCCACAGGGAACTGTATAAGAGCCGTGCTGGGTCCCATAGACCGCTGCACAGAGTCCTGGATGGTGTTACCAGGACGGGAGAATGCGTATAGCTGCAGTTGGCGTCTCCACGTGCGTCCCCACCGGCAGCCGGTTGTATATAAAATGCACTTTTTATCTATCAAAAAGTGTTTCCCAGAGCTAAAACTTTCATCTGATTTCTAAATTGCTGCATTGGTAAATTCCACATGCCAATATAAAGAAATAGTAGTGGTAAAAAAAGCACTAGTGGGTTTAACCAATCTTGTTTTTTTTTGTACAATTCTCCTTTAAGGGGGCGTAGCAAGGGGTGTGTCCTATGCCTGCATACTTTTGCTGATAGGTGTCCCTCATTCCCATCTCAAAAAATGTGGAGGTATGAAACCCATACAAACCTAAAAGGCCAATGATCCCGTACAGCTGCTGCTCTTCTGCTGCATCTTCAATGTTGACTCTTCTCAGCACACGAAACATGATGATAGTTTGTGCAAAGACCTTCATGGAGAATAAGGGGACACAATGGCAGAAAAAAGTGTCACTAGTAGCGGTACAGAATACAGAAAAGGCTATTACATCCACATTGAGTTTGTGGGAGTCTAACCATCTTTTGCTATATTTTAATGGCATAAAGTTAAATGAGCCACCAGCTTTCTACTGTATGTTTCTGGGGGGGCAGTAACATTTCCCTGAACCACCACTGCAAAACCAGAAAAGAGCTATCTGTCCTGGCTTTATTGGCTGCTTCTTTGTTTCTAGTCAGTAGATAGTTAAACAATCTGGCTACAGGGGAGAGTCCAGAGGGTGGTGATAAATGGGGAGCACTCAGAATGGTGTAGAAAGTGGGGTTCCCCAAGGTTCTGTCCTGGGACCAATCCTTTTCAATTTATTCATAAATGATTTGGAGGACGGGGTGAAGAGCTCAATCTCAATATTTGCGGATGATACCAAGATAAGCAGGGCAATAAACTCTCCACAGGATGTGGAAACACTGCAAGAAGATCTGAACAAATTATTGGGGTGGGCAGGCAAATGGCAAATGTGTTTTAACGTAGAAAAATGTAAGATAATGCATTTGGGTACCAAGAACATGAACGCAAACTACTCACTAGGGGGGAGCCCCTGGGGGAAACTAGGATGGAAAAAGACCTAGGGGTCCTAGTAGAGAACAGGCTCAGCAGTGGCATGCAATGCCAAGCTGCTGCAAGCAAAGCTAACAAAGTGTTGGCGTGCATAAAGAAAGGGATTAACTTCAGGGATAAATCAATAATTCTCCCACTATACAAGTCCCTGGTGAGGCCACACCTGGTGTATGCCGTTCAGTTCTGGGCACCGGTCCTCAGGAAGGATGTCCAGGTATTGGAAAGGGTTCAGAGAAGAGCCACAAAGCTAATTAAGGGATTGGAAGACCTTAGTTATGGGGAAAGATTACAAGCACTGAACTTCTTCTCTCTGGAGAAGAGACGCTTGAGAGGGGAGATGATTTTAATGTACAAATATTGTACTGGTGACCCCGCTATAAGGACAAAACTATTCAGTGCAAGGGAGTACACAAAGACACGCGGCCATACACTAAGAATAGAGGAAAGGCGGTTTAACCTTAAAATGCGTAGAGGTTTCTTTACGGTAAGAGCAGTGAGAATGTGGAATTCTCTTCCACAAGCAGTGGTCTCTGCCAGTAGTGTAGATACATTCAAAAAACTACTAGATGCACACCTAAGGGACCAAAGCATTGAGGGATATACAATGTAATACTGACATGAAAGCACACACATGGGTTGAACTTGATGGACTCGAGTCTTTTTTCAACCTCACTAACTATGTAACTATGTAATCTTGACTTACCGCTTGACCTCGCTCCCGCTTGACCTCCTGTGCTTGACTAGGCTTGTCTCCAGACACTGCTTCTTCTACCTCTGCTCATCTGTGTATGACCCTGGCCTGGCTCTTGACTATGTCTTTGTGCCTGCTCCACAAGGAACCTGGTTACCAGATCTGCCTTTGGGTCCTGGCTGGTATTCCCACAAAATCAGTGCATGGACTGTCTATCACTGCTGATCGTGAGGTGTTCCTTTATCTGCATCAACCACCATCCCTGCAAATCATCTCTGCTGATCACCATCCAGGTCCCAGCACCCATGCTACCCTGAGCCTCACACGTCTGTCCCCATATTTAGGTGTTGTTAGGAAATTGGCCGCCAAAACAACCTATTTAAGCTGGAAACACCTTGCAGCAGATACGGTCTGTTCTACAACGTTCCCGTGACCCCAGTGACTCTCTTGAGAGACTTTCCTGCACCTATGACCCCGGCTTTACTTGGTTTTGTTGCTTTCTGCCTGCCCTGACCCCAGCCCTGTCTATGACTACCCTTCTGCCTGATCCTTTTGTACCTTTGCTGCCTGCACATTGCCAACCCTGCTTGCACCTGACCACCCGCCTGCCTGCTCCACCTGCACCGCATTGCCAGCCTGTTGCCGACCCGGATTGTATGACCACTCTTGAGCCTGCACGAGCTTCAGTGGACATCCCCACATACCAACAAGTGACCCAGTCCAACCCTCATGCCCCCCTGTGCTCTTGAGCTCCCTGACTGCACTACCGGGGGTTCTTGAACCAGGGCCGCAAGAGAGGTGACCGGTGTGTTAGGTTGGACCAGAGCTGCAACAGAAGCCCTATCACCACTTCAGCCTCCACTGAAGTACATGAAAACTGGATAATAATATAATAAAAAAACATTGTATTTGGGCCCCGCATTTCCATAATTACTTTGGAGCCTACCATTTGTTTAGACCAGCCTTTCTCAACCTTTTCAACATAGGGGAACCCTTGAAATAAATAACTTTCCGGTCTCAGGGAACCACTGCTAAAAATTACTATATCTACAACTCATGATACATTAGATCAGGGTTTCTCAACCAGGTTTCCATGGAACCCTAGGGTTCCTGCAGAGGTTGCTAGGGGTTCCTTGGGCAATGGTCAATTTCTACCTCTGCTCCAATGATACCATTGATTTTTTTAGCTATCTGTAAGGGGGTAATTCTTCCCAATGACCACAAGTGTAAGGAGCATTCTTCCCATTGACCATCACACTAATGTATCATGAGTTGTAGATTTTTAATTTTTAGCAGGGCTTCCCCGAGACCGGAGAATTATTTCAAGGGTTCCTCGGTGTTGAAAAGGTTGAGAAAGGCTGCATTAGATTGATGCCAGTGGAAAGAATGATTCTCAGAGAGCTAAAAAGATCAATGGTATTAGTAGGAACTTATCTGAGAGGTAGAAATTGCTCATTGCTCAAAGAACCCCTAGCGACCTCTGGAGGAACCCTGGTTAAAAAAAACCCTGGTTTAGACACTTATAGTGAGTTGTGTACCTTAAGTGGTGGTATTAAGAAAATACTCTGCAACAGGGAGAGGAGTATCGATATGAGCCAGCTGATGGCCTTGTCCTTCATCATATCCAAGCTGATGAGCACCATGTAGTACCCTGAGAAGGAGCTGATGGCAAATAGGAAGAACCAGCACAGAAATGTGTAACGGGGTCATTCTTCCCAATGACCACAAGTGTAAGGAGCATTCTTCCCATTGACCATCACACTAATGTATCAGGAGTTGTAGATTTTTAATTTTTAGCAGGGGTTCCCGAGACCGGAGAATTATTTCAAGGGTTCCTCGGTGTTGAAAAGGTTGAGAAAGGCTGCATTAGATTGATGCCAGTGGAAAGAATTATTCCCAGAGAGCTAAAAAGATCAATGGTTTTAGTAGGAACTTATCTGAGAGGCAGAAATTGCTCAAAGAACCCCTAGCGACCTCTGGAGGAACCCTGGTTTAGACACTTATAGTCAGTTGAGTACCTTAAGTGGTGGTATTAAGAAAATACTCTGCAACAGGGAGAGGAGTATCGATATGAGCCAGCTGATGGCCTTGTCCTTCGTCATATCCAGGCTGATGAGCACCATGTAGTACCCTGAGAAGGAGCTGATGGCAAATAGGAAGAACCAGCACAGAAAGGTGAAGCATTTCGGCATACGGCAGCATCGCTTTTGAGCCACAGTGACCGGAAAACTGTTGGTCACGCTGTAGAAGGAGATACCAGAGATAACCAAAGGTGGAACAAGGAATTATGGGGGATAAAGAATGAGAAAAGCCACCTTTGTTTGGTGGGATAACCATTACTAGATACCTGCTGGGAAGTGGTGCACTTGACACGTTTTGACTTTTCAGCAGTTCTTTGAGGTCATACAAGATATTGGAGGCCTCTATGTAATCTATAGGCCTGGAAACATACGTAAGGTCCACGGAGGCAACTTGATGTTGGAGCTTTTCAAGTACTTTGTACACATAATGCAGAAAGTGACAGTGCTGGGTTGTGATCACTAAAGGAGAAGAATAATGAAGGTTAATTCATTTGTAGGTCATTAATACATCTCCAAACTACTTTTTTTTTTAGAAAGTAGTCATTTTGTCCAAATATGGATAGGTAGGAGCCATAATCCTTAAAAGGAGGATAATAAGCAGATAAGAGGGGTTATACAGTATATACATTAAATAGAGATGGAACTGGAAGATATAAAATGTTGGTTTTAATTTGGAACATACCTGGCCTTATGGAAATCTCCTTTGGACATTGTTATCAATTGTGTATTGTTTTCCTGGTGCACAATATGCTACCTACCCTCTCCTTGGTCTTCTCTTTATCATTCAGCTCCTCTGAACATGAGCGTGAGTGATTTCTAACCATTCCAACACCTAATCTCTTATCACTCTTAGGGCCGGTTCACATTTGAAGTGGCGCGCCTTGAGGGCGAATTGAGTCGCCCCGCTCGAGGCGACATCAGCACGGCTTGCAGGAGACTTCTATCATAGAAGTCAATGCCTGTCGCGCTGAGGTCGCCCCGAAAATAGTGCAGGAACTATTTTTCTAAGTCGGAGCGAAGCGACTCGCTCCTATTAGAACGGTTCCATTGCATAGCATTGAGCCGCCTAGATGTGAACGGGCCCTAATTATCAGAATCCAGATCTGAAACTGGGACCTCTTTAGTGTGACTGCGGCTCTTCTTGCTGTGCCACCAGAAATGCTGGAGAGCTTCTTGCCTTATGCCTAGGACAACCTTACTTTGTATCTTATTTCTGGTGAACCTTGAACGCATTGATCCTCCAATGAACTTCTTTTATAAGCCATGTCTCTGTACTTCATGTTTTCCAGATTATGGTGCTCTTCTCCAGCCAGTATCTCGCTCCTTTCACTTCATCTATATCTTTGCTATCACATAGTTAACCGGTTCTGGACTGGCTCGCGTACATTTACTGCTGCAGAGTGGCACGATATCGCGAATCGCTGTCTATAAACGGCGATCCACGCATGTGCAGCTAGTGGGGGCGCGGGTTGGGCGGACTCGATGTCCGCCGGCGACCCGTGATTGTCTGCAAGAGAAGAAAAGCGAGGAATCGCCGATGTAAACACAATGGTTCCCCACTGTGTCAGGCGGCATGACAGAGATCTACTGAGCCCTGTCACTGGGATCAGTTATATCTCTTGTGCCTCTGGCAGCCCCGCCCCCACACAGTTAGAACACGCCTAGGGAACACAGTTACCCCCTTCATTGCCGCCTGCAGATTAACCCCTTCCCTGCCAGTGACATTTATACAGTAATCAGTGGCTTTTTAACCAGTTCCCAACTGGCTCGCGTACTTTTACTGATGCAGGGTGGCAGCATCCCGCGCATGCCCTGAAGCGGACGGGAGCGCCCGCTGCACTCTACAGGCGTTTGGCTGCGGCTCAGGCAGACATGATCTCAGCTGGCGAGCCGCGATTGCCTGGCAGAAAGGAAGAACTGGGAACTGCCGATGTAAATACGGCGGTTTCCCGCTCTGTCAGTGGGCATTTAAAAGATCTACTGATCCCTGTCACTGGGATCAGTTAGATCTCTTATGCCCCTGGCAGCCCAGCCCCCTCACAGTTAGAACACGCCTAGGGAACACAGTTAACCCCTAGATCTCCCCCTGCAGGTTAACCCCTTCCCTGCCAATGACATTTACACAGTAATCCGTGGATATTTAAGTTTCTGATCACTGTATAAATGTCATTGGTCCCAAAAAAGTGTCAAAAATGTCCAACATGTCCGCCGCAATATCGATAATCCCGATAAAAATCACAAATCACCGCCATTACTAGTAAAAAGAAAAAAAAAAAAGTAAAAACGGCATAAATGAATTCTCATGGTTTGTAAACGCGGCAAATTTTGCGCAAACCAATCAATAAACCTGGATTGCAATTTTTTTTTTACCACAAATATATATATCGGCCAAAACTGATGAATAAATTTGTTTTTTAATATTTCTTTTTTGAATTTGTATTATAGCAAAAAGTAACAAATATTGCTTTTTACTCAAAATTGTCGCTATATTTTTGTTTATAGCGGCGATCAGAAATGATGCAGAGGGGATCAAATACCACCAAAAGAAAGCTCTATTTGTGGGGAAAAGAGGACGCCAATTTTGTTTGGGTACAACGCCGCACGACCGCGCAATTGTCAGTTAAAGCGACACAGTGCTGAATCGCAAAAAGTGCTCTGGTCCTAAAGGGGGAAATCCTTCCGGGGCTGAAATGCTTAAATAAATATATAGTGCAGCGCTAAATATCATGAAACACTGAAAATAGTACTGTAATAAATGCTTATCAACAGACTGGAACAATCAGAAAGTGAAAAGTGCAATATAGCAAACCTCTACAATAAAGAAAGACAAAAAGTTTTGTGTAACGCTACCCCCCGCAGGAGCCGCTTAAGTATGTTCAGTCCGTTACTCTGCCTCTCAACCCCAATCAGTCCCATCTGACACTCCTGGCAATACTAGGTTGAAGTATCATTGTGTTAGTTCCCCTTTCAGTAAAGACACAGTAATGGAACACAAGATTGAGATAGATCAACAGTGTTTACTCAAATATATATATTTTAGGAAGAACTAGAACCCACCAGGGTAAAATTAAGCACATCAAAAAATTCTCTTACTTGAATAAATGTTACACACAAGTGAATGATACGGTATGTTACTTATGACTCTATAGATTCAACCAGTATGTATATAAGCAGGTCAGTATACTGTGCATGACAGTGGGGCACAGGAGAGCAAAGGAATGACTTCTGAAGAGTCAGACCACTCTCTACTGCTCACTCACCTGACACCAGCAAACAGTAGATAAACAAGTGCAACACCAGCAAGCAGTAGATAAACAAGTGCAACACAAGAATAATAAACGCAGCAAGATTCAACATGTTCTAAGGGAGTGAGTTCTTTGGTGAATGCAGCTTTATAACAAACTCTGGCAAAAGCAGTATAGTGTTAAGTGTGAATCAGCGCCTACCCTTGGAAACAATGCTAAAGCAATAAATATATCCGTGATACAGTGCAAATCAAAACTATGAACTTTTTACAACACTGTGGAAATAACAAACACTTATTCTGAAAATATATAAATCAATCACGTGCACAGAGAAAACATGCATCAGCTAGCAAATAACAACTAGCAACTGGGGGCAGCTGCACTCAGGTGAATCCTGCCGTAATATAGTTAATAAAAATCCAGCGCCAAGCCCAGAGATTACATGTGATGACAATTAAAAAGGTAGTCCATATATAAAGTGATTGGTGCTTCAAATAAAGTGCAAATACGTGCTCAAAGAAACTCCAAGGTGCAGTGAGGTGACACACACTGATAGGTGACCCCCTTTGTGCCCACACTCACCAGAAAATGTAGACCTACTGCTTTTCAGTCAGTGGGTCAGAAAGGCTAGGTTCTGGTGGGGGCTCCAAATCCAGGACGTCACTGAGATGCCAAGTGTGTAGATCTTTCCACTGACTTAATATCCGGAGGCACTCAAAGAATAGATATAAAAGAGACCATAGTGTATACTGTAGTGTATACTGTATATAGCAGGTTATTGCGCAAAAATAAATCCTACTTACAAGATGGCACTAGGTCTTCAGCATATAGTATATAAAATCCAGTCGACAGCAATAACGGCGTGCGTTGGGAGTGTAGCAGATAAGAGTCTGCTGGCGCTCCTTCAGGTATCCTGTTGATACCACTGTAGTAGCAGGCCGCAATCGCTGCGACACCCAGCAGCAGGCTCCCTGCACACAGAGCCATGTTGGTCCCAAGAGAGAGACACAGGCCCTAAGCCTCTGTTCTTATATCCTCTCCCACGAGGCACCTCTTCTCCCAGAAGCCCTCCTGTTCCTCACAGCCTGTAGGTAAATGTAGTTCTCTTCCAGTACAGGCAGGGGGCGAATTCTTCCAAGTAAACTACATATCCCAAAAGGCATCGTTTTGTTCTGAAAGGAAATGACTCACAGTCCAGTCCTTTTGTAGCTGCTGCTGTTAGACTCCCATTCATTGGCTCCTGTAACTGCACCATCTATTGGGCTTCTTCCTCCTGCCAATAGGAACACAGTAGGGGAGCAGAGTAATCTGATGTGTGTGTAGAGAAACAAAAAAAGTCATTGTCCATCTGCACTGTGAAGCGCCGTCCAATGAGTTCTGAAGCATTTGGCTGAATATGAGCCGATAATATTGCCCCAAACACTTCAGAATTCATCCTGCTGCTTTTGTCAGCAGTCACATCATCAATAAATACAAGAGAACCAGTTCCATTGGCAGCCATACATGCCCTATCACCACCATGATTCACTGATGAGGTGGTATGCTTTGGATCATGAGCAGTTCCTTTCCTTCTCCATACTCTTCTCTTCCCATCACTCTGCTACAAGTTGATTTTGGTCTCATCTGTCCATAGGATGTTGTTCCAGAACTGTGAAGGCTTTTTTAGATGTTGTTTGGCAAACTCTAATCTGGCCTTCCTGTTTTTGAGGCTCACCAATGGTTTACATCTTGTGGTGAACCCTCTGTATTCACTCTGGTGAAGTCTTCTCTTGATTGTTGACTTTGACACACATACACCTACCTCCTGGAGAGTGTTCTTGATCTGGCCAACTGTTGTGAAGGGTGTTTTCTTCACCAGGGAAAGAATTCTTCGGTCATCCACCACAGTTGTTTTCCGTGGTCTTCCGGGTCTTTTGGTGTTGCTGAGCTCACCGGTGCGTTCTTTCTTTTTAAGGATGTTCCAAACAGTTGATTTGGCCACACCTAATGTTTTTGCTATCTCTCTGATGGGTTTGTTTTGTTTTTTCAGCCCAATGATGGCTTTACTGATAGTGACAGCTCTTTGGGTCTCATATTGAGAGTTGACAGCAACAGATTCCAAATGCAAATAGCACACTTGAAATGAACTCTGGACCTTTTATCTGCTCCTTGTAAATGGGATAATGAGGGAATAACACACACCTGGCCATGACGCAGCTGAGCAACCAATTGTCCCATTACTTTTGGTCCCTTAAAAAGTGTGAGGCACGTATACAAACTGTTGTAATTCCTACACCGTTCACCTGATTTGGATGTAAATACCCTCAAATTAAAGCTGAAAGTCTGCAGTTAAAACACATCTTGTTTGTTTCATTTCAAATTCATTGTGTTGGAGTATAGAGCCAAAAAGATTAGAATTGTGTCGATGTCCCAATATTTATGGACCTGACTGTACCTGCAATTTAGAGACGGCTTGCATTGTCATTGACTCTTTACCATGGGTAATCGAGTCCACGCTTTCAGGTAAGAATATATACCCCCTCTGCTGGGTGGTGGATTCACATTCCTGGGTGACTCCTTTAGTGGATTTTGGTCTCATTACTACTGCGTTCCTATTGGCTGGAGGAAGAAGGCCAAGAGATGGAGCAGTTTTGGGATATGTAGTTTACTTAAAGAATTCGCACAGAGTGGAATTTTTTCTTCTTTTCAATACTCACTTCATTGATTTACACAATGAGAGCACTGTTTGCACACTTTATTATAGAGGTTTATAGAGGTTTGCTATATTGCACTTTACACTTTCTGACTTTTCCGGTCTGTTGATAAGCATTTATTAGAGTACTATTTTCAGCGTGTCGTGATATTTAGCTCTGCACTATACAGTATCTTACAAAAGTAAGTACACCCCTCACATTTTTGTAAATCTTTTATTCTATCTTTTCATGTGACAACACTGAAGAAATGACACTTTGCTACAATGTAAAGTAGTGAGTGTACAGCTTGTATAACAGTGTAAATTTACTGTCCCTTCAAAATAACTCAACACACAGCCATTAATATCTAAACTGCTGGCAACAAAAGTGAGTACACCCCTAAGTGAAAATGTCCAAATTGGGCCCAAAGTGTCAATATTTTGTGTGGCCACCATTATTTTCCAGCACTGCATTAATCCTCTTGGGCATGGAGGTCACCAGAGCTTCACAGGTTGCCACTGGAGTCCTCTTCCCCTCCTCCATGATGACATCACGGAGCTGGTGGATGTTAGAGACCTTGCGCTCCTCCACCTTCCGTTTGAGGAGCCCCACAGATGCTCAATAGGGTTTCGGTCTGGAGACGCTTGGCCAGTCCATCACCTTTACCCTCAGCTTCTTTAGCAAGGCAGTGGTCATCTTGGAGGTGTTTGGGGTCGTTATGTTGGAATACTGCCCTGCGGCCCAGTCTCTGAAGGGAGGGGGTTATGCTCTGCTTCAGTATGTCACAGTACATGTTGGCATTCATGGTTCCCTCAATGAACTGTAGCTCCCCAGTGCCGGCAGCACTCATGCAGCCCCAGACCATGACCCCCTCCCCACCTCCATGCTTGACTTCAGTGGGGAAGCTATCAGTTTGGATGCTGCTGCCCCATGGGACCCTGGAAGCCACCTTGGGTCAGGAAGAGCCTATTTAAGGCCTCAGGCTTAGTGCGCATTTGCAAGTGGGAAGAGTAGGGACAGGGTTTACTGTGAACTGTTTTACATTACTTGAGTAAAAGTTCTTTGCATCGTACTTGACTGTGTGTGTTATTGCCACCGCACCATCCTGCACCCCAGCTACACAGTGGCGGCTGGTGAAGTTTTAAGATGGTGGGGCACCAGACCCTGCCCTTCCTTTTTGCCCCATCCCACTTCTTAGAAGCCACACCCCTTATAGGCTCCACCCACTCTGCACACCGAAGATTCTTCACCCTACCCCGTTTTTCCTTCCCGTCCCAGACCACGGGGTGGTAGAATTTTGAAGTGGTCGGCGGTGACACATCGACCCCACGTCCTACCACGCCACCGTTATTGTGTGTGTCAGTTCATGCTACGTTTCTTGAAAATGAGTTCATTACATTTTGTCAAGTGTCATTTGGGACAGGGATGAGAAGGGTGAACGTTTACGCGTGATTCGGACTCCGGAATTTATCCGAGAAGGACTGGGTTCCACCGAAGGTCCCAGGGTACCCCGTCGTCGTAGGTTTGACTATCGAAGGGGTGACTTCAGTTCGTACCTCCACCCCTCCC
>BLSH010385340.1:232289-251402 GCA_018402905.1 Glandirana rugosa | reverse complement strand
TTATCAGACCGTGATATTCGTGATATATATCAATGGAATATTTAAAGACAGTTGTAAAAATCACAGATTTTTACAAACTGTCAGTAAATTTACTGGCAGTTGACAACCCTGCCCCCTACCCACTTCCCAGTAATGCCTATTTTAGAGAATACCAAATATCATTTTGTGGTACTAATTTGTATGGGATTTTTTTTAATGATAACAAGAAAGGCAGTAAAATAGATCCCTTGTAGCCAGCAATAATAGACCCTCTCCAGCAATCGTAGATCCCAATAGACTCCCAACAGCCAGCAACAATAGACTAGACCCCCTCCCTCAACAGTATATTCCTCTGAGCAATAACCACCCCCCCAGTAACAGAAGACCCCCAGAAACAATAGATCCCCCACCAGCAACAGTAGACCTCCCCAGCAACAATAGACTCCTGCGCAAAAATAGATCCCTTCCAGGAACACTAGATCCCCCAGCAGTCAGCATCAATAGACCCACCAGCACGCCCTAGCACCCCTTGACATTACATTCATTCAGTGCTGGAGGTGTCGGAACTGCGTTCCCCTGTGTTCCCGCTGAAAGAGAGCCCTGTATACACAAGTGAAAAATAAACAAATGTGTAGTGCTAAAAAGTGACGGAATGTGTAGACAAATATAATATATGATCAAGAATAGGAAAAATATAGTCATAAATGTTCATGTTCACCCCAGACGATGTCTAATGAGACGAAATGCGTCAGATGAAGCTCTGTGCGCCTATCGTAGTCACCTGTTCTTAACCTTGATTTTATGTATTGCCGGCTATACTTTTTTTGTATATTCACCTATTTTAAAATAAAGTGGTGATTTTATTGCACCAATGAGGGGCATCTACAATTTTTTCACATGCCCTTCCTGTGAGGACCTTCAAGCCCACTGGGGCAATCAACCGGATTGGAAGAATTACATCCACCTGTTTCTGATACCGTTGGGGAAATCTACTCCATGCATCCAGTGGAGAGTACAGCTTGACCTCTGTGGTGGAAGACCACATAAGCCTGATTGACCCTCCGGTCGTATGATCGAGGGGGTCCACCAATTCTGGTAAGAGTCCATCTTATTACTTGATTGGATTACATCATGCGATATACTGTTCCTGGTTGGATTACATCTATTGGGCTGGAATAACCCCATCTACACTGTTGAATTTGGATGAACTCTGTCTTGTACACATTTCTATGGATGGAATTTGAACACTTTGGGACATTTGTTATCCTTTATACACCTTAGCACTAATTCCTTCATGAACATTTATAACTATATTTTTCCTTTTCTTGGTCATATATTTTATTTGTCTACACATTCGACCCCGCCGGAGGAGTGTGCTCGCGGCTTGGGCGGACCCGATGTCCGCCGGCGAGCCGCGATGAGCGGCCACAGCTAAAGAACGGGGAACCGCCGATGTAAACACGGCGGTTCCCCGCTCTGTCAGTGAGGACATAAGAGATCTACTGATTCCTGTCACTGGGATCATTTAGATCTCTTATGCCCCTGGCAGCCCAGCCCCCTCACTGTAAGAACACGCCTAGGGGACACAGTAAACCCCTTAACTGCCCCCTGCAGGTTAACCCCTTCCCTGCCAATTACATTTACACAGTAATCAGTGGACATTTAAATTTCTGATCGCTGTATAAATGTCATTGGTCCCAAAAAAGTGTCAAAAATGTCCGACATGTCCGCTGCAATATCGCAGTACCGCTAAAAATCGCAGATCACCGCCATTACTAGTAAAAAAAAAAAACCCCAGAAAAGAATTCTCATCATCCATAAACGCGGCAACTTTTGCGGGAACCAATCAATAAACACCGATTGTGATTTTTTTTTAACCAAAAATATGAGGAGGAATATAAATCGCCCAAAACCAATGAAAAAAAAAATTATTTTTTTTGGATTTGTATTTTAGCAAAAAGTAAGAAATGTTGTTTATTTTTGCAAAATTGTCGCTCTTCTTTTGTTTATAGCGGCGATCAGAAATGACGCAGAGGGGATCAAATACCACCAAAAGAAAGATATATTTGTGAGGAAAAATGGACGCAAATTTTGTTTGGGTACAACGCCGCACGACCGCGCAATTGTCAGTTAAAGCGAAGCAGTGCCGAATCGCAAAAAGTGCTCTGGTCCTAACGTGGGAAATCCTTCCGGGGCTGAAGTGGTTAAACCTCTCCCTTTTGCGCATTAATACCCTGTCTTTGCGCTGCATACACAAGTACCTGTCTGTGAATCTTCATCGGAGTGATCATTCCAGAACATGATATTAATGACCAGACTGCAGAACAGGAGGCACATACAGCAGCAGATCCGCTGCACGCGGGTGAACGGGCTCCAGGGACAGCGAGTCCACACAGAAAACCACAAGTGGTCTTTAAGAAACTTCTCCACGGTACCAGAGAAGAGCAGATACCTGGAAACAAGAGGCGGCATGAAATCACATTATTTGGCTGATGGGAAGACACAAAAATTAATTGCTAATGTCAACATATTGAAGGTCTGCAGATAACCCAACCATTGTCCCTCTGAGTATATATACTGTATATATAGATAGTGTGACGTTATGCGCCATAATGGATGGGCGATAATTGTCGCCTCGCAAGCAACCTGGGTTTTTCCAGCCACCGTGGCAGAGCTGGTTCCGGCCCGGACTTTCTGCCCCATCCAAGGCCCTCTCCACCTGCATTTAAAGAGGAAGTAAACTCAGATGGGGTTTACTTCCTCTATGTTCCCCTGTAAAGTAGAAGCACAATGGGCGACTATGCATCGCATTGTGTCACTTACCTGCAAACGAAACCTGCGATGTCCAGCGCTGTCCCCTGTGCTGGCAGCATCCATCTTCAGCCCCTCTTCCTTCCGGGGGCCGCGACTCCAGCGCTGTGACTGTCCGGAGTCGCATGACGTCACTCCCATGCGTGCGTGCGGGAGCCGCCAGTCACGGCACGGTCGCAGTGGAGGAAAGGCACGGAGGCCGAAATGATGTCGGCACAGCTTCAACACCTACAGGTAAGCCTTATTATAGGCCTTATTCTAGGCTTACCTGTAGGTTAAAGTGGTTGTCACGGGTTGACAACCACTTTAATGATCAGGAAGAGATCTCACAAGAGCTTGATGGTGGCTGCTCTGAAGACTGCTAAAGGAAGGTTTGCATTTGTTTGTTTGAGGTGTCAGGGACAAGCCCGACCTCATATAGAGAGGTATCCAGCCAGAGGCGTAAGTAGAACCTTCAGGGCCCCGGTGCAAGAAATTATGAAGGGCCCCCCTGACCCCTGGCCAGGGCCCTTCCCTCTTCTCACTGATTCTGTGGCCCTTTACTCCCATCGCCTTTATTACGGTACCACAGCGGGGCCCTTTCACAAGTTCTGCAGCGGGGCCCCCTTTCTGCCATCTTCGTGCCTCCCCATGATGGTGAAATGCCAGGGCCCGGTCCCAATTGCAACCTTTGCCACCCTGATAGTTCCCTCACTGTGTCAGTAGTTTTAAATTTTTCTTTTAATTCTATTATTTTTTTACCATTTCATTTTATTTCTTTTACAATTTTATTTTCACAATTTTTTACTTTTTTTTTTTTTTTTTTAGGATCCCTGTTGGGGGGCTTTGATGAGATATCAGGGGGTCTAAACAAACCTCAGCCCTCAATCTCCATCTGTGTGACCTCAGCTGCACAGAATGAATGGACAGGAATAGCTGTGCACCGAGCCTCCCATTCATTCAGAAATGAAAGTATAGTAAAAACAGTTTACTATGCTTCAGTTATGAATGAATCAATTGGTACCAATCACTGACCCTGTCCATTCAGAAAAGGACGGAGCCGGTAAATGACAAATTTACCAACCCGTTCCCATCTCTCCATCATGACTCATCTTCTACAGGAGGGGGGAAGACAGCAGCTCTGTGGGGGGGACCAGGGAAGCACACAGGGACCCTGGGAACAGCAGAAGACAAGTAAACTGGATAGGAGGGATGGCGGGGGCAGCATATAGAAGAACCAATCTCCTGCATTAGGAGGAAAATGGAGGAGATTGGGTCCTCTAAATGCCGCCCCGCCATCCCTCCTATCCAGGTGTACAAGGTAGGCACTCGGGCCCCCTGGACCATGGAGCCCGGTTGCGATTGCAACCCCTGCAACCCCTATCGTTACGCCCCTGTATCCTGCTGTGTATTCGTTTACCGCCAGACGGCAAGGTTTAGATTTGCTATTTTGTTTGTTTCTTTAATTTGCAAACCTTTTACCTAATAAAACTGGAAACCCGCCAGATTGTAAGAAAGCTTGCCTGCATGCTGCCTTCTTCCCAGGAAAGGTGATCCACACGGTCTAATCTCCAACAATAGTAATGTTTGGGGGTTTTTTAGTTCTCACCAGTGAGTATTTTCCACACCAGGCTTGTTCGCCCCCTTTTATTAAAACAGGAAGAAAAGTCCAACAGAATAAACGGCTTCCTTCACAGGGGTTTCCACCATCAACACAAAATGCAGTAATGTTCTGTTTCCTGGCTGTCCTCGTGCCCATCTAACACAGCATCCCTATATTCATGTACAGATTATGTACTTCTGTCAGCTCTCTTTTCCTTGCAGCTGCCTGCTGCTCCTGCCCTCAGGCCTGACTCATGCTGGGTCTTGGGCCTTGCTCCCTGCTGCTCCTGTCCTCAGGCTTGGGCCTTGCTCCCTACTGCTCCTGTCCTCAGGCTTGGGCCTTGCTCCCTACTGCTCCTGTCCTCAGGCTTGGGCCTTGCTCCCTACTGCTCCTGTCCTCAGGCTTGGACCTTGCTCCCTACTGCTCCTGTCCTCAGGCTTGGGCCTTGCTCCCTGCTGCTCCTGCCCTCAGGCCTGACTCCTGCTGGGGCTTGGGCCTTGCTCCCTGCTGCTCCTGTCCTCAGGCTTGGGCCTTGCTCCCTGCTTCTGCTGTCCTCAGGCTTGGGCCTTGCTCCCTGCTGCTCCTGTCCTGAGGCTTGGGCCTTGCTCCCTGCTGTTCCTGTTCTCAGGCTTGGGCCTTGCTTCCTACTGCTCCTGTCCTCAGGCTTGGGCCTTGCTCCCTACTGTTCCTGTCCTCAGGCTGGGGCCTTGCTCCCTGCTGCTCCTGCCCTCGGGCCTGACTCCTGCTGGGGCTTGGGCCTTGCTCCCTGCTGCTCCTGTCCTCAAGCTGGGGCCTTATTCCCTCCTGCTCCTGTCCTCAGGCTTGGGCCTTGCTCCCTGCTGCTCCTGTCCACAGGCTTGGGCCTTGCTCCCTGCTGCTCCTGTCCTCAGGCTTGGGCCTTGCTCCCTGCTGCTCCTGCCCTCAGGCCTGACTCCTGCTGGGTCTTGGGCCTTGCTCCCTGCTGCTCCTGTCCTCAGGCTTGGGCCTTGCTCCCTACTGCTCCTGTCCTCGGGCTTGAACCTTGCTCCCTACTGCTCCTGTCCTCAGACTTGAACCTTGCTCCCTACTGCTCCTGTCCTCAGGCTTGGGCCTTGCTCCCTACTGCTCCTGTCCTCAGGCTTGGGCCTTGCTCCCTACTGCTCCTGTCCTCAGGCTTGGACCTTGCTCCCTACTGTTCCTGTCCTCAGGCTTGGGCCTTGCTCCCTGCTGCTCCTGCCCTCAGGCCTGACTCCTGCTGGGTCTTGGGCCTTGCTCCCTGCTGCTCCTGTCCTCAGGCTTGGGCCTTGCTCCCTACTGCTCCTGTCCTCGGGCTTGAACCTTGCTCCCTACTGCTCCTGTCCTCAGACTTGAACCTTGCTCCCTACTGCTCCTGTCCTCAGGCTTGGGCCTTGCTCCCTACTGCTCCTGTCCTCAGGCTTGGGCCTTGCTCCCTACTGCTCCTGTCCTCAGGCTTGGACCTTGCTCCCTACTGCTCCTGTCCTCAGGCTTGGGCCTTGCTCCCTGCTGCTCCTGCCCTCAGGCCTGACTCCTGCTGGGGCTTGGGCCTTGCTCCCTGCTGCTCCTGTCCTCAGGCTTGGGCCTTGCTCCCTGCTTCTGCTGTCCTCAGGCTTGGGCCTTGCTCCCTGCTGCTCCTGTCCTGAGGCTTGGGCCTTGCTCCCTGCTGTTCCTGTTCTCAGGCTTGGGCCTTGCTTCCTACTGCTCCTGTCCTCAGGCTTGGGCCTTGCTCCCTACTGTTCCTGTCCTCAGGCTGGGGCCTTGCTCCCTGCTGCTCCTGCCCTCGGGCCTGACTCCTGCTGGGGCTTGGGCCTTGCTCCCTGCTGCTCCTGTCCTCAAGCTGGGGCCTTATTCCCTCCTGCTCCTGTCCTCAGGCTTGGGCCTTGCTCCCTGCTGCTCCTGTCCACAGGCTTGGGCCTTGCTCCCTGCTGCTCCTGTCCTGAGGCTTGGGCCTTACTCCCTCCTGCTCCTGTCCTCAGGCTTGGGCCTTGCTCCCTGCTGCTCCTGTCCACAGGCTTGGGCCTTGGTCCCTGCTGCTCCTGTCCTCAGGCTTGGGCCTTGCTCCCTGCTGCACCTGTCCTCAGGCTTAGGCCTTGCTCCCTGCTGCTCCTGTCCTCAGGCTTGGGCCTTGCTCCCTGCTGCTGCTGTCCTCAGGCTTGGGCCTTGCTCCCTGTTGCTCCTGTCCTGAGGCTTGGGCCTTGCTCCCTGCTGCTCCTGTCCTCAGGCTTGGGCCCTCTATCTGTTTTATTACAAACTACACCATGCAGACATGCACACTTCAGGCTGCTCCCTTGCAACCACACGGACTCCTTGGAAAGAGTGAAGCCCCAATCTACTGTCAGGTCCCCAACTATAACACCTGCACCACCAATGTGGAAATTGCCTACAAAACCGAGTCCCTGGATTGGAGATTTCCTTCCTCCCTCCCAAATCCCTACAAAATCTCTGGGCTCCAGGTCCAAAACCAGGCTTTACCAGCCACTGAGGAACCTCAGTTTCTTTCGAATGAAATAAACATCCTGGTGCCCCTCAACCTGCCTAGTTGAGAATCCTGAGTGACCAAAAACCCTTTTAACACCATGACAGGGCACCTCACTTTCACTATATATATATATATATCTGAGTACAATACAAATCTACAGAGACAAGTCAGCCACAAAGAGAGCTGTAGTGAACTGCTAAAATATCTGATTACATGCAGCCTGTTCATTCTGAGTTTCTTCTTTCAACAACCAAAAGAAGACTATCATGTTTACGGTTGTCTGATCAAATATCTGTTGTACAAGTGTGGTAGGTACAAGAGGTGCCTTATGGAGAATATTGGGTGGGAGAACCTGTTCAATCAATTCTGCCACAATCCCCCTATGTAAACTCAGAATTGGAAGAGGGGGAATCCCCATTGGGGAATTCACGGGAAATGGTGAATTTAATGTGCTCACAAAAAGATGATTGGTCAAAAACACTCCATATAAAATCAATACATTTTAATCATACAGAACCTTAAAAACAGGAAGGGTATAATACACTATTTAAAAAAAAAAAACATCTTGTGTTTTATACATCAACATACAGTACATTCATCCACATAGGGATAAATTCCAGAAGGTTCATGGATCAACACGTTTTGCCCGAGATAAAGGCTTCTTCAGGATCCACTTTTCAAAAATTTTTGAAGCTAGTAGCTTACAACAAAAGCCAAGGAGCGTAATGGGTGTTGTGAAACAAACACCCTAGATCAGCCTTTCTCAACCTTTTCAACACCGAGGAACCCTTGAAATAACTCTCCGGTCTCGGGGAACCCCTGCTAAAAATTCAAAATCTACAACTCATGATACATTAGTGTGATGGTCAATGGGAAGAATGCTCCTTACACTTGTGGTCATTGGGAAGAATTACCCCCTTACAGATCGCTAAAAAGATCAATGGTATCATTGGGAATTTATCTGAGAGGAACCCCTAGCAACCTCTGGAGGAACCCTAGGGTTCCACAGAAGCCTGGTTGAGAAACCCTGGCCTAGATAATCTAAAGTGTGCTGAGATCCACAAACAATTGTGCTTTCTGTGTCAAAAATAGATCAAAGGGGTCGCCCTCGAATATCAGCCATCAGATGAAGATGAAATCAAAATATGTAAGGCCTTACAGCCCCTCTTAGGAAGGGTCCCAACATAGGTTGGAGTACAGCCGAATCCTCAATGACCGATCAGTCCAATATGAAAAAAAAATCTGTCATGGTCAAGAAAAAGACCAAAGGGTTCTTCAAATATGGGTGCCCACGTGAAATGGCGATACCGCCAAAACTTGGCTTTTTGATTGCTTTTAAGTGCAAAGGAGAGATTTGGTTATCCCTCTAAAACATTACCTGACATGTGACTATTGATGTCACAAGGGATGTGTTACATTAAATGTTTGGGGGTTCTAAGTAATTTTTTAGCAAAAAATCCTGATTTTAACTTGTAAGCAACAAATGTCAGAAAAAGGCCTGGTCCTTAACCACTTGCCGACCGCCGACCGCAGTCTGAAGGCAACAGAGTGGCTCGATATCTCAAACCGCCGTCATATGATGGCGGCTGCGATATCCCTCACTGTGAGCGTGCGCCGCCGGAGGCGCACTCACTGTGTTCAGGAGGAGGACCAGGGAGCGGGTAGGGCGGACTCGATCGCCGGCGAAAACCCGCGATGCCCCCCCCCCCGCAGTGAAAGAACGGAGGTTCAGCCCCCTGTGTTCGGGAGGGGGACCAGGGAGCGGGTAGGGCGGACTCGATCACCACCGGCTACCCACAACTGCCCCCCCCGCAGTCAAAGTAAACACGGATCTCCATTCTGTTAGAGGGGGAAGGGCTGTGATCACAGGCTTCCTGTATATGGAAGCCATGATCACTCCCTTCCCCCAGCCAGGGCAGCCCACATACAGTTAGAACACACTGAGGGAACACAGTTAACCCTTAAAGCACCCCCTCCAGGTTAACTTCTTCACTGCCAATGGCATTTACACAGTAATCAGTGCATTTTCATAGCACTGATCGCTGCATAAATGCCAACGGTCCCAAAAAAGTGTCAAAATGGTCCGACATGTCTGCTGAAACATCGCAGTACCGCTAAAAATCGCAGATCAACGCCATTACTAGTAAAAAAAAAAAAACAGAAATGAATTCTCATCATCCGTAAAAGCGGCAACTTTTGCGCAAACCAATCTGCGATTTTTTTTACCAAAAATATGAAAAATAATATAAATCTGCAAAAACCGATGGAAAAAAACATTTTTTTATATTTTTTTGTGATTTGTATTTTAGCAAAAAGTAAGAAATTTGGGTTATTTTGCAAAATTGTCGATCTTCTTTTGTTTATAGCGGCGATCAGAAATGACGCAGAGGTGATCAAATGCCACCAAAAGAAAGCTGTATTTGTGGGGAAAAAAAGGACGCAAATTTTGTTTGGGTTCAACGTCGCACAACCGCGCAATTTTCAGTTAAAGCGACGCAGCGCCGAATCGCAAAAAGTGCTCTGGTCCTACAGTGGGAAATCCTTCTGGGGCTGAAGTGGTTAAGCGGTTGGCTATTGTATTGTATGTATCAAATCTCCGAATAATGAAAATGTTGTTGGAAATTTCGATTTGGAATGAAATGGTCTGCACATGTCTAGGTATTCCAAGGGTGCTTACATGTTAAAGAGGTTAAGAAGGGCTGTAATAAACCCGTACCCAGGTCTCCTAACATCAGAGAGACGCAAAAACCCCAATGATAGCTCAGCCAATAAGAAGCAAGCTCATCCTTTCTTATACTGGACTCACCTCAAAGACATCAAGTTGGCTTTGGAGGCTGATGGGAAGATCCGGTCCAGCTGACAATCGGCCAAATCTGCCGCTAACCAGGAGTCACATAGGAAATACCACGTCTTCTGGGCTGCAAGGTCCGTCACAGAGACCCGATGAACATACCTGATATGGAAAGCACCAATAATGAAATCTATAATCAGTAATGTAAAAAAATGTGAGATAGCCCAAAATATACGATACCACAAAAAATCCAAACCATACATTGGTAGGCTTGTGCACGGCCGAAAAATGTGTTCGTTTTCGTTCCGTTCGTTTATTTTTTTCGGAAATTCGGGAATTCTAAAAATTTGAACATTCGAAATTCGGCAATTCGAAAATGTTGAAATTCGATATTCAGAAATCCGGAAGAAAAAAAACCCCTAAAATTCTAAAAACCGGAAATTCGAAAATAAGAAAGAACATTTGAAATAATAACTAACTAATAAATAACTATTCAATCATAGGTATTGGAATTATAGGTACTTGAAAATGTGGCTGTTAGTGAACTTAAATATGAAATTTATCACTAACAGCCATATTTTCAAGGAAATTCCAATACCTATAATTTAATAGTTATTTATTAGTTGGTTATTATTTCAAATGTTCTCTTTCTTATTTTTGAATTTTCGGATTTCCGAATTGCCGAATTTCCGAAGTACCGCCATTTGGATTTGCCGGTTTTCGGATTACCGAATTTTCGAAATCGGAAAACCGAAAATTCTGGGAAATTCAGATTCGTCCAAATTGCCGAATTTCGAAAAAAAAATTGTTAAAAAAAACGAATTCGGAACGAAACGAATTGCACAAGCCTATACATTGGTAGAAGAGCTGTGCTGATTATAAAACCTTAGGGTAAAAAGTCTTAATTGACACCTAAGCAGCCAGAATCAATTTCTAGAGATGTCAATGGTGAAGCTGGAAAATGATTCATTTTCAATAGGCAGTTTAAAACTTTAAGTATAAATATAATCTCCTGCTATAGGATAAGGGCAGCACTCATGAATCAGAAGTAAAGGGGGCCACTTCATACCATAGAAACGCAGTCCGGATGAGTTCCAGATGCTTTTCTGCATGTGCGTTTTTGATGCATTTTTGATGCAGTCCAGCGCGTTTTTGATACAGTCCAGCGCGTTTTTGATGCAGTTGAGTGCATTTTTTCCCCTCTCTTTTTTTAAAGCGTGGAAAAAAGTGGAATTTCTGCTCTTTTGCTCCCCCCCCCCTTCCGGTGCCACATTTGGCACCTTTCAGGGAGGTGGTGGGAACAGGGACCTGTTTTTGACAGGTCCCCCTCCCCACTTCCCCACTCCCAGAAGTTCGGCCCCACTTCTGCTTCTTCTTCCGCAGGGCCAATAAGAACGCACAGCGCACTTCGCGCATGCGCAGTAGGGAGCCGGCTGTGAAGCCGAAAGGCTCCACTGCTGGTTTCCCTTGGTGGCGATGGCGGCGGCAGCACCCGAGCGCCCATCCGAAGATCGGCTTCAGGTGCCGACGTCGCAGGCTCCCCGGACAGGTAAGTGTCCATATATTACAATCAGCAGCTGCAGTATTTGTAGCCGCTGACTTTTAATTTTTTGTTCCCCAGGCTGGAACTCCGCTTTAAAGTATAACTAAAGGCAAAACTATTTTTCTTTTTTGTTTTGGACAGAGTGGAGAGGGATTAGAGCCCCTGTCAGGTCTTTATTGCTGTCTGTGCCCCCGTTATTGAGATCCCCCCTCTCTATTTGTCCTCTTTACCATTGAAAGTGAAAGTAAAAAGAAAACCCCAATTTTTGGGTTGTCCCCAGAAAAGTAATAGATGGGAAATCTTCCAATGGGGACACTAGTTCTGGTGACCTGGGGGTCCCCAAAAAATTCCTTTAACCAGTTGCGACCGCCCGCCGTGGATTGACGGCGGCAACTTGGCTTGATATCGCATATCACCATCACCTGACGGCGAATGCGAGAATCACGGATCGGGAGCACGCACGCCGGAGGACGCGCGCCTGCGCGCTCACTGTGTAGAGGTGGAGCCAGGGAGCGGGTAGGGCGGACTCGATGTCTGCCGGCTACCCGCGATCGCTCCCCCCCCGCAGTGACAGAACAGGGATCCGTGTATGTAAACACGGATCTCCATTCTGACAGGGGGAAGGAGAGTGATCCTCTGTTCGCTGTGTTTGGGAGCCGCGATCACTGCCCTCCCCCACTCAGCCCAGCCCCCACACAGTTGGTAACACCTCCCAGGGAACACAGTGTCAACCCCTTCCCTGCCAGTGACATTTACACAGCAATCAGTGCATTTTCATAGCACTGACCGCTGTATAAATGCCAATGGTCCCAAAAAAGTGTCAAAAGTGTCCGTCATGTCCGCCGCAATGTCGCAGTCCCGCTAAAAGTCGCAGATCGCCGCCATTACTAGTAAAATATTAAAAAAAAAAACCCCATTAATGAATTCTCATCATTTGTAAACGCGGCAAACCAATCAATATACGCCGATTGCGATTTTTTTTTTTCACCAAAAATATGATGAAGAATATAAATCCGCCTAAACTGATGAATAAATTTGTTTTTTTTGGGGATTGGTATATTAGCAAAAAGCAAGAAATATTCTTTTTTTCAAAATTGTCGCTCTTCTTTTGTTTATAGCGGTGATCAGAAATGACGCAGAGGGGATCAAATACCACCAAAAGAAAGCTCTATTTGTGGGAAAAAAGGACACAAATTTTGTTTGGGTACAACGTCGCACGACCGCGCAATTGTCAGTTTAAGTGACGCAGTGCCGAATCGAAAAGTGCACTGGTCATAAAGAGGGAAATCCCACTGGGGCTGAAGTGGTTAATTTGCAAAGACTTCCTCTCACTTCCTGTTTGGCTATAGGATAGGAAGTGAAGGGAAATCTCCGCAATGGGACAGAGATGGCGGGAAAAAAATCTGACAGGGGTTATAACCCTCCCTTGATCTATCCAAAATAAAAAAATAAAAAAGTTCTGCCCATAGTTCTACTTTAACCTTAAATAAGGACATGTGCGTTCCAGTGCGTTTTTGATGTGTTTTACAGTGTTCCAGTACAGTCCAGTGCAGCAGTGGCTGCTCCATAGAGGGTGCCAGTGCTCTGCCTCCCCGCTGGGATTTCGAAAAAAAAAAAAAATAGGCCTCCAGTAACTGGCTGTTCCGGCTTTTTTGGGTAAATTGCTGTCTGCTGACAGCAATTCCCATAGCCTATTGGTCGGCCATTAAAGTGAATATATGTGTGCCAGTGAAGCGCACATATATTCACTGATTGGCTCTGGCCTCGGTCACTGTCCTCCAGATAGTGACTGATTGGTCAGGAGCGGGGGCGGGACTGGTGGACGTGCTGGTGCCAAGTTGGACTGCACGCACGCCTGTGATTCCCACCGGCCAGCTGTGTGATCGAGAGCAGCCTGACTCGACTCCCGTCCCCTGGGCCTGAGGCATGTGCTGCTGTAACTAGAAGGGGGGGTTTCCTGCGCTGGGATAATGAAAAATAAATAAACTCTAAGACTGCTGCCCTTCAAGCCTTCCCCTACTAAGCAGGGTAAGTAAACAAGATAAATTTGTGTATAGGAAAGGCGTTGTCTCAACAATCAGCATATCAGTGTGTAGTTTATAAAGTGCAACAAAGTAATATTTTACGTGTAAAAATAATAAATACCATACAAACTCTAATAAGGTTGAGTGAACTCGTTGTGAAAAAATGTGTCAAAAAAACTCTGTATATAAAACTATAAATATAAGAATTTATACTGTAAAATTGTAGTCCATAAAACAATCGGTGATTAGTCCGTGATCCGTAAAGGATTGTGATTTAATGGGTAAAAAATAATAAATAACTCCACGAAATCTGATGAGTTTGTAGAAGCTTCAAACCACTTTTTTACTCCAATCGTTGATATAACAACCTTCATGGAAAGGTGACTTTTTGTGCAAGATGCTGTATTCACTATAAAGAGGTGACTTGTGCTCCCCTCATGTGCCCGCACTTACCAGAGATTCCACACCCCTACAGGGGTAAAACGCCTGTGGTAAGATGGGGTCTTTCTCCTGGGGTCCAGGTCTCCTTCAGCAGGTCGCACTCTGTCTTTTTTCAGGATCCACTAAGGCGCCTTCCCGCGTTCCACCAGTATTTTTCCAGAAAAAAAATCGAGAAAGAGGTCCTCCAATGGTGTAGTACGTTTAAAAAATTGGGGTTTATTTATAAGCAACAATAACAAAAAATCACAAAAGTTAAAAAAGAAAAATAGAATGTTAGCAGCAACAGCAGTCCTGCGCTGATAGTGTGGGTTTTACAGGCTCTGCCTGCTTGAGAAAGGTGTGGATCCCTTCCTGCTATCCCCTGAGCGCTCCTTCTGCTGTGTCAGCTCACCAAAAGGATTAAGCAATCACGTAAGTTAGGCCACGCCTTACGCGTTTCGTCATACCTGACGTCATCTGAGGCTGTGGCCATGAAGAAGATTTAACTCTATATAGTAGCCCAGAGAGGCGGGATACTCCTCTGAAACCAATCAAGTAATTTGGATTATTCAGTTGGGCGGAGAGTATACGAACTGCAATTCAGACCATATTACTGTTGTTCTATTTTGGCAGATGTATATCGGATGTTATTTAGGTAACAAGAAGGGATTAAACCTTCCCCATCACAAAATATCATACGTTACATTTATATCTATTCCTCGAGGTATCCCATTGCTTTCTCGTTTGGTCATAATATGCATTTGGGAAAATGATGTGGACGAGAAGGTTTTTGTGCAATATTTTTTAAAATAGAAAAAACGTATCTAAAAAGTTTTTTTATATGTATATAAATATATGGGAGAAGGATGTGGACGAGAAGGTTGTTGTGCAATATTTTTTAAAGTAGAAAAACCCGTATCTAAAAAGTTTTTTTATATGTATATAGGTCACATAATTCATACACTAGTAAAAATAGAATAGGCCAGGTTCAAAAATATCATTATTAGAAACATTTAAAAACTTTTTTTTATAAAAAGGGGGGCGATACTGCAATATTTGCAAATGCCAGGCACTCTGTTATAAATTAGATATATTAAAACCACAAAATGAAATATCATATAAAACTTGATAGAATAGATAAATTGTATATCTATATATGAAAAACCTATAATTTCAGAAGGAGGATGTGAGGTCCATAAAATATATATATATATAAAATCACAAGGTGAGGTCCCATATATAAAACTCAGTGAAATATATAAAAAATACATAAAAAATAATCAGCTTAAATCTTCAGAAAGGGGATATGGGGTTCATCATTAAGTTATAAGACATTTACTAACATTGGTAAAAGAGTACTTTTCTCCACCATTCTTGGGTGCCTAAGTTCAACCCCATACTGTCAGAGGTGACGTGGATGAGAAGGCTAATTCGTTCCTAAACCTAGGTAAACCTATATCAGCGTGAGGTTAATGGATATCGGTGTAATGCTTATATTCAACTTTTCTTTAAAAAATATATATTAGAAAATATTAAAATTCAGAAATCAAATGTTAAATGCTCACGGGAAGGTGTATGCATGAGAAAGATGTGAAAAAACGGGACATCTTCTTAGTTCAACTCTCTTACTGCAGTAAAAACTCATTTTAATTTTAATTCCCGAGGATGTGGATGAGAAGGCTTGTAAGTTGTATTCCATAAAATTTTTTTGTATTTCGAGTATGTAATAAAATCTGGCTGCAAAGCTTATGAATATGTAGTAAAATCTGGGTAAGAGAATTTAAAAACTCGAATTTTCGGGAGATGTGGATGAGAAGGCTCTACTGTCTGGTCATTAAAAGTTGTAAGAGAAGTAAAAACTCGAATTTTCGGGAGATGTGGATGAGAAGGCTCAACTGTTTGGTCATTAAAAGTTGGAAATAAAACAGTTTAAGTCGATGTCCACATTAAGTCCTTTGGGTCTGAGACAATCCAAAAGATAAATCCATCGTGTCTCGTTCTGAGAGACTTCAATTTTCTTGTTGTTTCCCCTCCAGTTGTCTTTTATTTTGTCTATACCATAAAAAATAAGTTTACTAGGGTCTCTTTGATGCACCTCATCGAAATGTCTGGAGAGATTATGTTTCGGAAAGCCCTTCTTTATATTTCTTACGTGTTCAGCAATTCGTTTATGTAAGGGTCTTGTTGTCCTACCTACATATTGAAGGTGGCAGGGACATTCCAGGACATAGGTTACATGGGTGCTATTGCAGGTAATCACTTCCCTTATTCTGTATTCCTTGTTGTTAGTACTGGACTTGAAGCTTTCCTTCTTCCTAGGTTGCTTCTTTGTAGTTCTACATGGAAGACACTTGTTACCGCGAAAAAAACCTTTCAGACCAGGTATTAGTTGTATCCCCACAGGGGGGTTAATCACGTTATGGACTAGACAGTCTCTGAGGTTTCTGGCTATTCTATATATGAAAGATGGTCTACTAGGGATAACTTTCCCCAAAGTTCTATCCATTTTCAGAATAGACCAGTACTTCTCAATTATCTTCTCAATTTTTCTATATTGCTTACTGTATCCTGTAATAAAATTGATTCCATCTTTTTTCTTTTTATCTTCCTTCTTTTTCCTCAAAATTTCTTTTCTCGGTATTCCTTTGATAAACTCCTTAGTTTTAATAAGTTCATTCCTTTGATACCCTTTTTGCTCAAACCTCTTAATCAAAGTCTCTGCTTGTAGTTCAAAATCTTCTTCGTTGTAGCAATTCCTCCTCATCCTTAGTAGCTGTCCTTTCGGAATGTTCTGTTTCCATCTGGGGTGGTGGCAACTGGAGGTGGGAATGTATCCATTGCGATCGGTTGCCTTAAAATATGTTCTAGTCGCTAGTTTGTCTCCAGTTTTGAAAATGTACAGATCAAGGTAGTTTAACCCTTCAGTATTTAGCTCTCCAGTAAATTTAATTCCATATATATTGTTGTTCATCTGATCTAGGAACTGTTGTAAGGTGTCATTAGTGCCTTCCCATATGATAATAATATCATCAATATACCTTCGGTACATTTTCAGCTCAGGTCTCCTCTTATTATAGATGTATTTCTCCTCCCACATATCCATAAATAGGTTCGCTACACTCGGGGCATACCTAGCGCCCATCGCAACTCCTTTCTCTTGTATATAGTAATCTCGATTATACCAAAAGTAGTTATTATTCATTGCCAATTGCAGACCCTCCAGTATATATTCGATTTGTTCCTGTTTTAGATTCGATCTCTCGTGAAGAGCCTTCTCAACTCCTTTAAGACCATCCTTTTGTATAATATTGGTATAAAGCGAATTGACGTCTATGGTTGCCAAGATACAATTCTCTGTTTTTTCCAATTGCTCTAACTCTAAAATCAGTTGTGTGCTATCCTTCAAGTGTGATCGCCCTTCCTTCACCAAGGGTTTCAGATATTGGTCCAGATACTCTCCCAATCTTGCAAATATTGATTGAATGCCACTAATTATCGGTCTTCCTGGCGGTGTGGTGGTGTTTTTATGAATTTTTGGAAGGTAATAGATGACCGGAGTTTTTGTGGACTCTGGAACAAGAAATCTTGCCTCCTTTTTATTCAGTATCCCCAATGCTTTTCCTTTTTTGACATATGTTTTAAGTTTTTTCTCCAGTTCTTTCTTTGGATTTTTCTTCAGTTTCCTGTACGTTCCCTCCACGCTTAATAAATTAGCCATTTCCTTTTCGTAATCTTTCTTATTTAATATCACTATTCCGCCTCCTTTATCTGCAGGCCTTATCACCACATCTTTTTTCTCTCCAAGTTTCTTGATTGTGTTCCATATATTTCCCTTCTTGGGTTTCTCCTTCCCCAACTGTCTGAAATCCTTCTCTACCATTTTTTTAAAAGCCCCAATGCATTCACTTCCGGGTACTTTGGGGTTAAATGTGGAATTATTCCTGAGAGTAGTTTGTTTAAAAACTGGCTTCTCGTGATTCTCTGGTATCTTATTCATAATGAAATGTTTCTTTAAATTTAATTTTCTAATAAATCTTTGCAGATCTATATATATTTCAAATTCGTTTATATTTCTCTCTGGGGCATATTTTAAACCTAAATCTAAAACCTTCAGTTCATCATTTGTAAAGGTAGCATTGCTTAAATTAAAAATTCCTTCTCCTAGTATTGTCTTCTTCGATTTCTTCCGACCTCCTCGCGATCCTCTCTTTCTGAATTTCTTTCCATGCTTCTTTCTCTTACTTCCTCCCCTCTTTGGTTGTTTCTCTTCATAAATCTCCCTTGTTCCTGGTTGGGTCCAGATCCTCCTCTCTCCTGTTGCCACGTATCTCTCCCTCTGTGTGTATTGTTCTGCCATGTTTGGTTCCATGTATTCCTGTGCCATCTGTTGTGCATATAGGGAGGGGGACCATAGTTCCTCCACTGTCCAGGTGGTCTCCATCCCATTCTTCCCTGAAAAAAATTTCCGTATTGTTCCTCTCTGGGTCTCCTGTCTCTGTCAAATTGTTCCTCCCTAGGTCTTCTATCCCTCTCATATCCTCTTGGGTACATGGGTTCCCTATATTGCAGGGGTGAGAACCTATTATGTGTGGGAATATTAAACCTAGGAGTCCTAGGTTCTTCTCTTCTCAAATCCCTTTGTTCATATTCTGGTGCTCTTATCTCTCTGGTGGGGCGTCTCAAGTTGGATCTGGGTGTGTATGGGGCTTGCTGTAGGGGTGTTCTCGGGTCTTCTTCAAATCTCCCTTCCCCTGTTTCATCAAGTGAATCATCTAGGGTGGATATATCCGATCTTTCTTCCATCGTGGTTGTTGATAGCACACAACTGATTTTAGAGTTAGAACAATTGGAAAAAACAGAGAATTATATCTTGGCAACCATAGACGTCAATTCGCTTTATACCAATATTATACAAAAGGATGGCCTCAAAGGAGTTGAGAAGGCTCTTCACGAGAGATCGAATCTAAAACAGGAACAAATCGAATATATACTGGAGGGTCTGCAATTGGCAATGAATAATAACTACTTTTGGTATAATCAAGATTACTATATACAAGAGAAAGGAGTTGCGATGGGCGCTAGGTATGCCCCGAGTGTAGCGAACCTATTTATGGATATGTGGGAGGAGAAATACATCTATAACAAGAGGAGACCTGAGCTGAAAATGTACCGAAGGTATATTGATGATTTATCCAAGCGATGTGAGCCCCGTATGGATCGCGGGTAGCGTTGAGGAAAGAGAACATATATCATTAGAACTAATATGGTTTTCATCAATAATAAGTAACGGTTAACGTCTGGGAGGTCATATATAAGCTAAACAAGGACAAAATCTAAGCTAGAGAGCACTTCTCGGAAGAGTTGAGGAAACTCCGGTAGGAAAACATATTATAACCATATTTCGCTTAACTGCAGATACCAACGGTTCTATATTAAGAGACAAAAAAGGTTAACAAGATTGAGATTTTAGTCAACACACGATAGTTG
>BLSH010385340.1:177569-189453 GCA_018402905.1 Glandirana rugosa | reverse complement strand
TGCTACTGTATGGTATGGAAGGGTAGGGCTGCTACTGTATGGTATGAAAGGGTAGGGCTCCTACTGTATGGTATGAAGACATAGGGGGCTACTGTATGGTATGAAGGGATAGGGGCTACTGTATGGTATGAAGGGATAGGGGGCTACTGTATGGTATAAAGGGATAGGGGGCTACTGCATGATATAAAGGGATAGGGGGCTACTGTATGGTATAAAGGGATAGGGGGCTACTGTATGGTATAAAGGGATAGGGGCTACTGTATGGTATAAAGAGATAGGGGCTACTGTATGGTATAAAGGGATAGGGGGCTACTGTATGGTATAAACGGATAGGGGGCTACTGTATGGTATAAAGGGATAGGGGGCTACTGTATGGTATAAAGGGATAGGTGGCTACTGTATGGTATAAAGGGATAGGGGCTACTGTATGGTATGAAGGGATAGGGGGCTACTGTATGGTATGAAGGCATAGAGGGCTACTGTATTATGATCTTAATTCATCGTTTTTATTTATTTTTATAAGTGACTAGTAGTATTACTTTACCTGGCCACTGTCATACTAGACTGGTTGGAGGACAAGGAATGGTTTTGGTTAGATTTGTTGCCAAGTGACAATAGTGCCGACTCCACACATTCCATGGAAGAAACCGAGGATTCTATGATGTGAATCGTCTACATAAAAGACAAAGGTAAAACTGTATGAGAAGTTACATCAAGGACTAGAACACCCTCCCATAGTGTAGGAAGCATAGCATGAGGCCTTATTCATGAATGTGCAAATCTTTGCTGCATCTCAGTGCTGCTGATCCCCTGCTGTCTTTATTAACCACTTCATTGGGCACTTAAACCCCCTTAATAACCAGACCAATTTTCAGCTTTCAGTGCTCTCACATTTTGAATGACAATTACTCAGTCATGCAACACTGCACCCATATGACATTGTCCTTTTTTTCACACAAATAGAGCTTTCTTTTGATGGTATTTAATCACCACTGGGGCTTTTATTTTTTGCGCTATAAATAAAAGAGGCCAAAAATTTTGTAAAAAAAAAAAATGCATTTTTCTTTGTTTCTTTTATACAATTTTGCAAGTTAGTAATTTTTCTTCATAAATTTTGGCCAAAATGTATACTGCTATATATCTTTGGTAAAAATAAATCAGTGGATATTATTTGGTATTTGTGAAAGTTATAGAGTCTACAAGCTATGGTGCCAATCATTGAAAATTGATCACACCTGATGCACTGACGGCCGATCTCATCTCTTGATACCCTAACAAGCCAGGAAAATACAAATACCCCCCAAATGATCCCTTTTTGGAAAGTAGACATTCCAAGGTATTTAGTAAGAGGCATGGTGAATTTTTCACATTGTAATTTTTTCCCACAATTCTTTGCAAAATGATTTATTTTTTGGCCCTTTACCGCGATCCGTGACCCACCAGGTCCCGTGAACCCGGTGGGCACGGACAGCCCAGTGTGAGCGCGATTCTGGGAGGACGTCATTGTACGCCCTCTCAGAATTAAGCGACCGTGCTGTAGCCGTCATTTGGCTATGGCCCGTTCGCTAAGTGGTTAACAACTTCCTGTCTACATACACTTGCTCCAGCATCAGCTGCACATCATTGCTCCCAATTTGACATCCGTGTGGGTGCGGGTGCATGGCCCCGAATGCAACGCCTGTGCGTCCCAATATGGGCAAACATGGCCCTCACGTGGGCATATGCTATAGTACACTCATTTGAACAAGGCCTTCATCACCTGCTGTGTGTTTACATTAGAGGGCTGGCAGGCTGACAAGAATTGTTTTTTTACAGAAAAAAAGCTGGGATTTTTGTGCCCGTGTTGTGTGAAATTTGAAAATGTATTTCTCCACAATGCCTATAGATACAGGGGTGAATGAGGCTTTATAATGCTTAGAGCCTTGGTTCATACTGGTGTAGCTGCAACATAATATAATTTTCAGTGCATTTTTCTTTTGTGTGCCTGGGGGACCCTTGGAGTGGTCTTGCTTCGGATTCGGGATTGTCTCCCCGAAACACACAGACCCTGGGAATCTAGACCTGGCATACATATTTGATTCTTGGTGCCCAAACCAGAAATGACTGCTTTAGACTGTGAGACTCAGAGTAGATGTTAATCTAATCTGCTCAAACCAACCTGATGCTGGGGTCTCCTGCTATAATATGCTTATTAAGGCATTTATTGTTAAATATGCCTCTCCCATTGTGTCTCTTCCTCCTAGGTGTGAATTCCCATTGTTAATTGAGTCACCTATTGTTTCTGTCTGTCTGCTCATTTCTTGGAGATGTGATTAATATTGTGTCTACTTTACCTTGTTATAGAACTATTTTGGGATGGTTTTGAGTTTATGCTTATGATAATGTGCAATGTAGTTTGTATATCCAGGGTTGTGGGCTGGATGCTGAATGGTTTTGGCACCTAGGCTTGTTTAAGTGACTAATTGTTAAAGTGGTTGTAAAGGCAGAAGATTTTTTATCCTAATGCATTCCATGCACGTCTCGATCCAGCATTGTCCACGAGTGCCTCGGCTGTCCAAGACTCTCCCTCCTGAATGGCTGAAACACAGCACCATTGGCTTCACTACTGTCAATCAAAGTCAGTTAGCCAATGAGGAGAGAGAGGGGGCTGGGCCGAACTGCTGCTCTGTGTGTCCATTCAGACATGGAGCAGTAGTTCGGCCCAGCCCCCTCTCTCTCCTCATTGGCTAACTGACTTTGATTGGCTCGGTTCGGGTGCTCCCATAGCAAGCTGCTTGCTGTGGGGGCACTGGACATGAGGGAGGGGCCAGGAGCGCCAGCAGGGGACCCAAGAAGAGGAGGATCCAGGCTGCTCTGTGCAAAGCCATTACACAGAGCAAGTAGGTATAACATGTTTGTTATTTTTATAGAAAAAAAAATTTGACTTTACAATCACTTTAACTAGTTCATATTAATTAGATCACTGTCAGCTATACGTTACTAGATGTTGATTAGCATTATGCGTATGTTGGCTATTCCTTAGCTATGTTAATTATATTCCTAGAAGAACAAGAAAAAAAGGAAGGCGCACGCACCTAGTGCATTACCAAAAAAAATGATTTAATTAAAAAATAGATAAAGGAGGGTACTCACAATAAGTCAGAAGATGATGATGTGGTAAAATCAAGGCATAAAGCAGGATAAAACAGGGTAAAAGCTGATGCGTTTCGGGGGCGCACCCCCTTCCTCAGAGCTTACATGTATGTGATCCGGCATTCCCGGGTAGGAGACATGCGTGCGCCGCCCCCTCTGTACTGTCATTGGGTACATCACAAGTCGGTCAGCAGGTCCCGCACAATGATTTATGACTGGGATCTGCTGATTGGTGTAGCGAATCACAGTACAGAGCCCTGTGTTTACTAACAACACAGAGCTCTGTACACAGAGCAGGGATGTGAGTGTTTTTTTGCAGTGAGAAATAACAACCACATCTCTTAGTAAAAGCATCACACATTACACATTGTTAGGCACAAAACTAATGTTAACCCCTTCCCAGCCAGTGTCATTAGTACAGTGAAAGTGTATAGTATTAGCACTGATCACTGTATTAGTGTTACTAGTGATGTCAGTGGCAGTTTCCACCCAGTGTCAATTAGTGGCAGATTGCCTGCTGCACTATTATAGTCCCACTATAAGTCACTGATCACCGCCGTTACAGTATAAAATAAATAAATGAAAATTCCAGTATATATACCATCATTTGTAGACACTATAAACTTTCTCACAAATCAATCAATATACACTTATTGGGATTTTTTTTTTTACATTGTACCCCTACCCATTCACCAAAAAAGGAGTGTAGTGTTACAAAAAATAAGGAAGTTTAAAAATTGTTATGGCATGCCCCTGTAAACCAGGTGCAGAAAAATTGGGCCTTGGGTGTTGGCGGTGCCAGAACACTGTAACCCCTTGCAGTTACTCTTGTTGGACGGAGGAACAGGGCCTGATGTTGTAAATTAGTTTACAGATTGTGACGAAAGCCCCCAGTCAAACAGGTGGCAAAAAATTGGGCCTTGGGTGCTGGCGGTGCCAGAACACTGTAACCCCTTGCAGTTACTCTTGTTGGATGGAGGAACAGGGCCTGATGTTGTAAATTAGTTTACAGATTGTGACGAAAGCCCCCAGTCAAACAGGTGGCAAAAAATTGGGCCTTGGGTGCTGGCGGGGCCAGAACACTGTAACCCCTTGCAGTTACTCTTGTTGGACGGAGGAACAGGGCTTGATGTTTTAAATTCATTTAAAAATTGTTATGGCATGCCCCTGCAAACCAAGTGCAGAAAAATTGGGCCTTGGGTGTTGCTGGTGCCCTAAATACAAAATATTGTTCTAGATTATGGACAGGAGGAGTAGGAGCAGTGGCAGTCTTCAAGGGGTCCCAGATCCCTAGCAAATTCAATCAATTGCATCAGCATCAGGGGCTTCATAGCTGCTGATCCAGGACTGATTCATTTTTATAAATGTGAGCCTGTCAACCGAATCTGTGGACAGGCGCACTCTTTGATCGGTTACGAACCATCCAGCAGCACTGAATGTGCATTCAGAAAGCATGCTGGATGCAGGACAGGCCGGTAGCTCAATTTCATATTGAGCAAGTCTCGGCCAGTAGTCCATCCTCAAGACCCAGTGTCAGCAACTGGTGTGACCAGAAATGTGTGAACTGCACAGAGAATACCAGACACAACGTAAAGTGAATAAAGTGATTTATTAAGAATATAAGTAAATGGTGATCCAAACGCACATATAATATAATAAATAGTGTAAACAACCTAAGCAACAGAAATAGTGAAAACTGCTTAAACAGGTATAGGGAAATGTCCAAACCGTAAACGTAGCCAGGCCAGGGTCTTGCGTGGGAGATCAATCAGAGGGAGCAGGGTGCAAGACAAGGCAGGAACAGGGAACAGATAATGGGGAAAGCTGGTGGGACAGGATCAGACTGCAGACAGTGGTCCAGGAGAAGATTCAGGGTTCAGGATACAGGATTCCGGATACAGGATTCAGGATACAGAGGCACATGGAGAACAAACACCAAGGCACTGAGCATATGGTAGACAGGGTTTATATATCCTTCCTATAATGAGCGTCAGGTGGAGGACTCATGAGCCTCTGATTACTAGGAGACACCCACTGGTGAACCCTGGAACTGCAGCCCATGGACCCAGGAGCCACAGTGCCATCAGCAGGTGAGACTTTTACTGACACCCGCTGGTGGACACTGGAACTGCAGCCCATGCATCCCTGAGCCACAGCGCCACCAGCTGGAGAGACTTTTTCTGACAGTACCCCCCCTCTAAGGAGCGGCCTCAGGGAGCTCCAAACTGCCGTAGCGGATCTAGTCCATAAGAAAAAGTCCTTTGCTACCTGAGTCCACTGAAGGAGTTGCTTGAAAACTGAAGAAGTCCTGGGGTTCCAGCAATATGCCCCACTGCCAAAATCCATCGGAAGATAACGTGTTCCCCCACCTGGATCATGCAACTGGCTGAGTGTCCCACTGCCGGGGTCAGACGACTGGCTGGGTATCCTGTTGGCCGAAATCCCTGGGATGTAGCACATTCGCCACTTCGAGTCCCTCAAAACAGTAGATACCCCGACGCTGGGGTCACACGGGTTACCTTCAAATTTAGCCCTGGGGTCATGTGACAGCACTGGAATACAGACACCGATGTGTCCTGTCATGACTGAATAGCTTGCCTGGTCTTCTGGACTTGCACCGCGCATCAAAAACCCATTAGCCCTCTCCAAGACGCCGGTTACCCAACCTGGGTCCCCTAGTACACCCGGAGCTGTGGCAGTCGCTCCCAGATCATGGCAAGGCACAGATCATACTCCGCCATTCCCTAGGAGCTTATCACAACCAGGGCCATGAAGGCAAATGCAGCCATCAGTCATCAATGTTATGTCTAGACCACCATGCTCGGGCGCCATAGGAGCAACACACTTGCAGAGGGACTCTACCGAGGCAACCGTCAACCGAATCTTAGGCCAAGCAGACAACCCATATAAAGCACATGAAGGTTCAGAGCTTTCCGACCCATTAACAGGTATACACCCAGCGGGCAGAGGCACATCAGACTGGACAGCCGGCTCCGGATCATCAGACTGAAAAGTGGGCACCGAATCAGCAGACTGGACAGTGGGCACCGGATCGGCAGACTGGACAGCGGGCACTGGATCTGCAGACTGGACAGCGGGCACCGGATCGGCAGACTGGACAGCAGGCACCGGATCAGCAGACTGAACAGCGGGCACCGGATCGGCAGACTGGACAGCGGGCACCGGATTGTCAGACTGGACAGCGGGCACCAGATCTTCAGACTGAACAGCGGGTACAGGATCAGCAGGCTGGACAGAGGGCACAGGATCAGCAGGCTGGATAGCATGTTTATGTCTGTCAGAAGCAGGCCAAACCTTATCTGCAATTGTGAAGGTAGACTGGAGCAGAATGGCTGGTGTGGAGGCAGACTGGAACAGATCAGTTGGTGTAGAAGCAGACTGGAACAGATCAGCTGGTGTGGAGGCAGACCGGAGCAAATTGGCTGGTGTTGAAACAGGCTTGAGTAGGTTGGCTGGAATGGAGGCATACTGGAACAGATCGGCTGGTGTGGAGGCAAGCTGGAATGGATTGGTCGGTGTGGAGGCAGACTGTAGTAGATTGGCTGGGGTGGGGGCAGACTGGAGCAGATCGGTCAGTGTGGAAGCAGACTGGAACAGATCGGTGGGTGTAGAGGCAGACTGGGACAGAGCAGTTGGTGTGAAGGCAGTATTGGATACAGGCTGGATAGTTTGGGTTGGGAAGAACTTCTGTTTCTTCTTAGGTTTTACCACTGGAGTTCTGTAAGTGACTGCAGGGCTGTAAGTAGGGGGTGCAGCTGATGGGAGAGTATGGCTGGAGTATGGTAAAAAAGAGGGAGCAGTCAAATAGGGGGATTTTTGTGCAATTATTGCAGGCTGTGGAGAAGAGGTAGGTGTGTTAAAGGCGGGGTAGGTGCAGCAGGTGGAAACGGGGTACTGATATTTGGTAGGTAGCAGAGTATATTGGGCTTTGGTTGCTGTAGTTGAAGGAGAGAGAGAACTTTGAGAAGGTAGGCCTCTAGTGGCAGCCATGGGTTGGTGCAAGCTGACTGGGGCTGAATACAATATATCTGACCATGCCTGTAGTAAAGGTTGAACAAAATTTGGTGTACATGCGGCCTGTCTGACAAGAGCCTGCACTGCATTAATGCACTCCATTAGCACCTGTTGAGGGCATGCTGAATAATGCTCAAAGAAATAAGCTGGGTCATCTTCTAATAACCATACCAGCGATTCTACCTGAGCTTTGCTGAAGGGAGGGGAAAAATCATCACTGTCCTTAGGAATGCTGGACAAAGTCAACTCTGCACAAATCTGAATGAAAGGCTGAACATCACCAAACGACATACTGCCCTGATCAACTAGGACATGAGCCAGACGTATACATTCCAAAAGCTGATCACTAGTCCACTTCAATGTCTGGCGGCAATAATCATGATCCTCTGTCACCAGCAGAGAAAAATAAACAATCTCCTCCAGATGCATGTTGCTACCAAAACCAAGATGGCTTCTCTGTGCAGTCACTTCTGGTCAGGACTGGCCTTGGTGTTATGTCAGCAACTGGTGTGACCAGAAATGTGTGAACTGCATAGAGAATACCAGACACAAGGTAAAGTGAATAAAGTGATTTATTAAGAATATAAGTAAATGGTGATCCAAATGCACATCTAATATAATAAACAGTGTAAACAACCAAAGCAACATAAATAGTGAAACTGCTTAAACAGGTATAGGGAAATGTCCAAACCGTAAACGTAGCCAGGCCAGGGTCATGCATGGGAGATCAATCAGATGGAGCAGGGAGCAAGACAAGGCAGGAACAGGGAACAGATGACGGGCAAAGCCGGTGGGACAGGATCAGACTGCAGACAGGGGTCCAGGAGCAGATTCAGGGTTCAGGATACAGGATTCAGAGGCACATGGAGAACAAACACCAAGGCAATGAGCATACGGTAGACAGGGTTTATATATCCTTCCTATAACGAGAGTCAGGTGGTGACTCATGAGCCTCTGATTACTGGGAGACACCCACTGGTGAAACCTGGAACTGCGGCCCATAGACCCAGGAGCCACAGTGCCATCAGCAGGTGAGCCTTTTACTGACACCCGCTGGTGAACACTGGAACTGCAGCCCATGGATCCCTGAGCCACAGCGCCACCAACTGGAGAGACTTTTCCTGACACCCAGTAACTAAGTGGATGCTCAGTTGGAAAGGTCTTCAAGTCTGCTCTTGCCCCTATATATTCCTGCACCATATAATGCAGACGCTGGCGATGGTTGCTTGAACCTATCATGCCTGGGTGCTGAGGACTGAAATTTTTTTTAAAGGCATCGCTCAGCCGGCCACCACCACTCTGCCTCTGAATGACCAAAGCTTCAGAAACACGTTGTCCAGGGCCAGCAGCAGGGCATGGTAATCTACCAGGGTCTGGAAAGGCATTGCACACACTTTTCTTCAAGCTATCCTGAAGATGTTTCATCCTCTGCACCCTCTGCACAGGCAGGATGAGTTCTGCAACTTTACTCTTGTAACGTGGATCAAGAAGGGTTGCCAGCCAGTAATGATCCCTCTCCTTGATACAACGAATCCTAAGGTTTTTTCGCAGGCTTTTCAGAATAAGAGAGCCCATGCAGCATAAGTTTGAGGAGGCATGAGTGTTCTCTGGGTCACTGAGGATGACATTATCAGGAACTACCTCCTCCCAGCCACGTACAACTCCTTGGGTTTCTGGGGCCTGAAAACCATGATCCCTTGAAGACTGCTGCATATTATACTCCACATACATGCTGACACTTCCTCCTCCTCCCATGTGTTTGGTGGCTCTGCGGGAATGTTCTCTGTATAAAGGGGGCCTTGAGAGGAAAGGAAGTCCTCCTCTTCCTCCCTCTGTTCTGCTTCAAGTGCCCTGTCCATGATTCCATGAAGCATGTGCTCCAGAAAGAATATTAGTGGGACAGTGTCACTGATGCATGCATTGTCGCTGCTCACCATCCTTGTGGCCTCCTCAAATGGTGACAGGACAGTGCATGCATCCTTGATTAGCCACTGACGTGTTGAAAAAAAGCCAAGCTCCCCTGAGCCTGTCCTGGTGCCATGCTCACAGAGGTACTCATTGATGGCCCTCTGCTGTGCGTGCAGCCGCTGCAGCATTGCCAATGTTGAGTTCCACCTGGTGGGCATGTCACAAATGAAGCGGTTGTTGGGCGGGTTGAATTCCTGCTGGATGTCAGCCAGCCGGGCACTGGCATTGTATGAACACTGGAAATGACCACAGACTTTTCTGGTCTGCCTCAGGATATCTGGTAAGCCTGGGTACCTGGTCAAGAAACGCTGCGCCACCAAATTCAAGACGTGTGCCAAGCATGGAACTTGTGTCAATTCTCCCAGTCGGAGGGCAAAAATATGGTTGGTACCATTCTTGCATACAACTGTTCCTGGCTCAAGCGCCCGTGGTGTCAACCACCTCTGAGCCTGCCCCCGCAGAGCTGAAAGAATCTCTTCCCCAGTGTGACTCCTGTCTCCAAGACAGACTAACTCAAGCACCGCATGGTATATTTTAGCCTGACTGCTTGCATAGCCCCTTGAACGCTTAGGGAGCACTGCAGGTTCAGAGGACAATTCTGCAGAAGAGGCCACAGAGGTAGAAGAAGAGGAGGGGTGGAGGAGGCGGATGTGGCAAAATCACCTCCAGCTTTTTGGAGGCGTGGTGGCGGAACTATTTCCAAAACTGAACCCTGTCCTGCATCCTTCCCAGCTGCCAGCAGAGTTACACAGTGCGCCGTAATGGAAAGGTACCGTCCCTGACCGTGCCTGCTGGACCATGAGTCAGCGGTAATATGAACCCTGCTGCTGGCTGCACTGTCCAACTAGGCCAAAACATTGCCTTCTACATGACAGTAGAGAGCTGTAATGGCCTTATGTGAAAAGAAATGTCTTTTGGGAACCTGCCACTGTGGGACAGCAAATTCCACAAATTCACGAAAGGGGGCAGAGTCTAACAGCTGAAAAGGCAGCAGTTGGAGTGCTAGCAATTTGGCCAAGCTAACATTAAGACACTGAGCATCTGGGTGGCTGGGACAGTATTTCTTTTTATGGTTCAGCAACTGGGGTAGGGATATTTGCCTGCTGAATTCACTTGGTGGTGTACTGCTAGCAGATTGGCTGCAAGTACTAGTTGTGGCACGCATTGCTACACCTTCATTCCTCTCAGTGCAGGTTTTGGAGAGGACTGCAGTTATAGTAGGGGCTGAGATCCCAGATGAGGAGCAAGGAGGAGTCCGCCTTGTTTTCTGGTGTGGGTTCTTCAGGTACTCTTGCCAACGGACTGCATGGCTGGTCGTCATATGTCTTGTCAAGACAGTAGTGCCCAAGCGGCTGGAGTCCTGGCCGCGCTTGACCCGCATCAGACATAGATTGCAAATGGCAACAGTGTGATCTATTGCACATGTGCTGAAAAATGTCCACACCAAAGAGATTTTTGAAGTCGGCGGGGAGGCAACAGCGTCCTGCACCTGTGGAGCTCTGTGGTCTGATGCAATTGGATGGCTGCCCTTAAGCTGGCCCCTGGAGGACATCCTGCCTTGTTGGAGTTGGGCCTCCTCCTCCTCACTTTCCTCCTCTCTTCTCTCAGGCACACAAGTACAGTCCGTGTTCTCATCACCCCCTCCATCCTCGTCACTGGAGCAAACTTGGCAGTATGCTGCAGCTGGGGGAACATGACTGCTAGTTTCTAGTACTTTTGCGGCACCCCCTGTCTCTAGGCTCATGCTACTCCCTTCCTCAACCTGGGAACAAACATCGGAGCCTTCAAACTGCTGCGCATCCTCCATGAACATGTAACCGACACTATAGTCGAACAACTCAGATGACTCCTCCATGCATGATGGTGGGGCTACAGAAGGAGTAACTGTGGACAAGGATCTGGTGGAATAGGCTGCCTTGCCAGATGCGTTGGAAGGCAAACTTGTACGAGCCTAGTTGTGGCTCAATAGCACGTCCAACAGCAGAAAAAAAGGACAAGCATGACCCGCGTGCAGAGGATGCACCACCTCTGCCACCACCACTTTTCACTGAAGACACAGAGGCTGCTTGCCCTCCTTTAGTGGCCTGAGAGCGTCTGCCTCTCCTTTGTGGCCTTGCTGATATGATGAGCATTTTTTTTAACACCGCACTACACTGTATTATATACCTTGCACCCAAATGCACTTATATATACAGGGAGTGCAGAATTATTAGGCAAGTTGTATTTTTGAGGAATACTTTTATTATTGAACAACAACCATGTTCTCAATGATTTCAAAAACTCATTAATATCAAAGCTGAATATTTTTGGAAGTAGTTTTTAGTTTGTTTTTAGTTGTAGCTATTTTAACAATTCAACGGATTATTAATACGTGTCATTATCAGTGGACGTGTGTGTCTATAGGAGGATTTTATCGATGTTGATTTTTGTTTGATTTTTGATGAAGGTTTTTATAAGTCGAAACTATAATTACTCAAAAACTTTAGTAACTCTTGTACCAACAACAAGTTATTATTTTCATAAGGAGTTTTTATGTTGAACGGATTATTAAGACGTGAGGGACATATATATTCACGTAAACCCACGTTCCATATATTATGTCACATCACGCCACAATTTTTTTTACGAGTAGTATAGTCGTTCCGGTGTTTCCTCTCCGTCTGCGAGAGTCCGGTGATTTCCTCCCGTTCGTCGGAGACACAGAAGTCACTTTTCACCACCACCGTCTCCACCACGTAGGAGACGTGCG
>BLSH010385340.1:153730-174329 GCA_018402905.1 Glandirana rugosa | reverse complement strand
GGGGGGGGGGGGGTGAATCGAGATCGCAATTTTAATATGATTAATCGTGCAGCTCTAATGTACACTGATATATAGTACACTGTGTGTGTGTATATATATATATATGTAAATATATATATATACACAGGGGAGGGCTGGCAGCCTTATGCCTGGGGGGCAAATCCAGTCAAGTGGCCCATTGAACCACCGTATCAGCTCACCATCCATGCCCACCTGGTTTTAGAACAGATATTGATGTTATGAAGCAAGACAAATATGATACAATGTGGTAACGAAATTTAATGTAAATAGCAACAAAGGAGGTTTAACAAAAATAATGCATCAATGCAGCTCATCAGTGCCCACCAATGCAACCTCACCAGTGCCCATCAGTGCAGCCTTACCAGTGCCCATCAGTGCAGCCTCATCATTGCCCATCAATGCAGCTTCATCAGTGCCCATCAATGCAACCTATCAGTGCCCATCAATGCAGCCTCATCAGTGCCCATCAATGCAACCTCACCAGTGCCCATCAATGCAGCCTCATCAGTGCCCGTCAATGCAGCCTCATCAGTGCCTATCAGCTTAGCCTCATCAATGCCCATCAATGCAGTCTCACCAGTGCCTATCAAATGCAACCTGATCAGTATAAGTTAGGATGGCCTGGAGGGCAATAGCCACCCTGCCCCCTGGCCCAGCCCTCCCCTGTATATACATATGTATATTTCCCTACACTAACCTGTCTGCACTAACTGACATAGATTTTAGATTTCTCCCTATCTGTCTAGTTAGCTATCTATCTTTTGTATTTTTTTTTCTATTTTTAAACACATTTTACAGCTAGCTAAACTGCCTGTATTCAGGAACCTAAGCTCTCTCTCTAACACCGACCACCGCCACCAACACACTACATAGAGCCGATGTACAAGCGGCTTAATATAGTGTGGGGCGTGGATCGAGGCTGCTGTGAAGGTGATTGGCTAAAGGCACCCTGCCTTTAGCCAATCAAAGCTCTCACAGCAGGCCCCCCGCTGATTGGCCAAAGCATGCAGGTCATGTGCATGCTTTAGCCAATCAGCGGGCGGCATTCCGCCACCATTTGAATGCATTTTGGCCTGCGCGAAGTTGCTGCCAACGCCCCATAATGTTGGGGACAACCCGAACAATCGAACACCCGATGTTCGAGTCAAACTCACTTTCGACTCAAACCAGGAGCTCATCCCTAATCCCTATGAAATACCACCAAAAGAAAGCTCTATTTGTGTGAAATGATATACATTTCATTTGGGTACAGTGTTGCATGATCGCGTAATTACCAGTTAAAATAGTGCAGTGCCGAAAAAAAATGGCCTGGTCATGAAGGGGGTAAAACTTTCCAGAGCTGAAGTGATTAAAATGACATAGGTCCGCATGCATTGAATTTTGTGTTAACCAGTCAACGGAACCAAACATAAAATATCTCCGAAGCTTTAGCAAAATTGTGCGTGTGAGCAAACAGACCTGATCAGCTGTCAAGTTTTCAGAATTTTCCAAAGATGCTTTCATTGTGACATCGAAGCCATTAAATAGTGACTGAGCTGCATCAACCACAACGTCTTCAGTGATATTAACATCCTCTATCAACGTGCCCGTCAGTTGCTCTCCAAGACTAAGCAGAAGGTTGCTGGCATTGACCTGAAAAAGTAAAGCAACGTTGACTTCTTCACAGCAAAGCCATAAAGTTAGGCAGGTGAATCTGTAAAAGAGTGGCCTAGAGCTCCACCAGCTGGCCGCAATTTGTACATACGGAGCATTCAGAATATGAATAATTACCTAAGACCCCTCTCACACTGAGGCGGTTTTCAGGCATTTTAACGCTAGAAATAGCCTTTGAAAAGCGCCTCTCATTCATTGCAGTGAGTGCTTTCGCACTGGGGCGGTGCACTTGCGGGACGTCAGGAAAAGTCCTGCAAGCAGCATCTTTGGGGCGGGTTGGGAGTGCTGTAAATAGCGCTCCCAAAATACCCTTGCCCATTGCAATGAATGGGCAGCGCTTCCAAAGCGCCCCAAAAGCGATTCGGAAGCGTCGCAAAACAGGTGTTTTTTCGGTGTTTTTTTTTTAAGGTCGCGTTGTCACATGACCTTAAAGAATCTGGCCCGCTAGCGCCCGAAAACCAAAGCGCCGCCAAAGCACGGCAAAAACGACCAGCGCTTCATCTTAAACTCATTTTCATCTGAACTCGCACGATTTAAATTTGACTTCGAGGGCGACTTGAAAGATATCTGCCCGCCGCCCATAGGAGCCTGCTGCCCGCCGCCCGTAGGAGCCTGCTGCCCGCCGCCCATAGGAGCCTGCTGCCCATAGGAGCCGCCTGCTGCCCGCCGCCCATAGGAGCCTGCTGCCCAGAGGGATCTATTGTTGCTGGGAAGATCTATTGTTGCTGCGGAGGGTCTATGGTTACTGTCAGGGATCTATTGTTGCTGGGGAGATCTATTGTTGCTGTTTTACTGCCTTTCATTAGCAAATTCCATACAAACTACTTAGCACCCAAAAATGATACTTTTGTGTATTCTTTAGGTAAAGGGTGGAGCCAAAGGACAGTGCTCAGAGGTGGGTAGGGGGCGAAAAAAATAATGTGTTTCCATACTTATAAAAGCAATGATAGACTTCCTGCAAAGGGCAGAACTATAACCCGCCCCACCCCTGGCCTGCTATTCAATCAGAATCCATTTAATAAAACAGAATGCTGTAGATTAGGATTTGTTGTTGGCAGCTGCAGCTGATGGGCTATAGATGTAACTACACCCAATGAGTACACATCAGCGACGGCTTGTCCATTAGGGACGCACGGGCGTCGCCCCCCAAATCCATGCTTCCGACCCCCGTCCGACCCCCTGATCTACATACAGGCATTCCAATGGGGGGGGTAATTTTTTTTTGAAGCACGTGATTAGAGCCAGAGGCTCTAATTGGCTTCAAAATGGGATGGGCTCGGGGCGCAGAGCACTGTGCCCTGATCCCACCCGGTTGTGTGACCCTAACGAATGAGTACTCGCTATTGCCGCACTGATCCTCCTCCCGGCCAATCAGGAAGCGTGCCTGAGGCCCATCACCCAATTGGCTGAAAGGACAGACGATCCTATTGGACACCTAGGAGGAGGAGGGAGGAAGCACCACAGAGAGGACACCGGAGCCTGCTGCCCGCTGCCCATAGGATCGTGCAGCCCATAGGAGCTTGCTGTCCATAGGAGCCTGCTGCCCGCCGCCCGTAGGAGCCTGCTGCCCACCGCCCATAGGAGCCTGCTGCTCGCCGCCCGTAGGAGCCTGCTGCCCGCCGCCCGTAGGAGCCTGCTGCCCGCCACCCGTAGAAGCCCACTGCCTGCTCGCAACCGATAAGGTAAGTGCCGCAGAGGGGATGGGGGTGCCGCTGACCGACCACCCGGGGGGGTGGTTGTTTAACGCCACCCCCCCCAAAAAAAAACTATACCAGCCGCCACTGGTACACATTATTGCGACACACAGCTAGTGTAAGAATTTGGATAAACAGGTACTCTTTGTTGCTCCTGCATCAAAGGTTTCAAACACCTTCTCCAGCCCCTCCAACCCCAAATGAAAGTAACTGGCTTTGCCTACTTACCTGTGTCTCTGGTAACAAATACTCACTGGAGTTCACCAACTGCGTCAGTATATTGGAAGCTTTGGACACAAGTGACACCACCCAGATATCTTGCACCACGTCCTCCAGCTTGGCCAAAAGATTGGTTGTGGCCTGTGGGGGAAAATCCATTAGGGTAAAGTGTCATTAAACCCAAATCATCAAAAACTGTCAATACATTCTATCATAGGTGTGCGTGGGGGTGTGTCAGGTGTGCCTGGGCACACCCTAATCACAATGTAAGGTGCCGATTCCAACTACTGCCTGGGCTCCCCTCCCCCCTTGTTGGCCCCTGCCCGCCCTGCAGTGCTGCTAGCTTCTTTCCTCTCCTCTCCCCCATCTGCTGCAGAAGGGGGTAGGGGGTGGGGGGAGGGGATGTCGAGGATGGAGAGCAAGGAAAGGGGTTAGTAAATATGTAATTTACCAGCACCTTCCATTTATAAATGAACACACATGCTCACCGTGTCCATTCATAACTGAATCGTAGTAAACTGTGTTTACTATGCTTCAGTTTGTGAATGAACAAGAAGCCACTCAGCACACACCAGTTCATTAACTGCCCCATGCAGCTGAGGCTGCAGAGAAAGGCATGTGTGTTTGAGCTTTGGGGCGCACACACCTATGCATGCAATATTACGTTCATACTCACTCATCCATCAGAGCATTCTTTTTCTGTAGGCTGCAAAAATCCTGGTTGATCCTGCTGTTCGCTGTCCCTCCTTCCTTCTCTGTGTCCCCACTGCAGCTTGAGATTGTAGCAGCTGTTGACCTCTACTGAGCATGCGCCAGTTTCAGTTTCCTTCTAAGCTGATAATTTCCTCCTTTTTTATCTGTGCAACCCATGTGCATAGCTCCCATCTGCCCCTGATTTGAAGGACTGTCCCTGATTTAGAACAGTGGGGGGTTGATTTACTAAAACTGGAGAGCGCAAAAAATCTGGTGCATCTGTGCATGATAGCCAATCGGCTCCTAACTTCAGCTTCAATTAGGCTTTGACAAAAAAAAAAAAAAAAGCCCTGGAAGCTGATTGGTTTCTATGCAGAGTTGCACCAGATTTTGCACTCTCCAGTTTTAGTAAATCAACCACATTGCCCCCTGCTTGTCTAGTGTTTCCCAGTTTTAAACCTTTAATCCAATGTCTAAATCGTGCCATTTGTAAATGTCAAAACCGGTATAAAGGAATAGTAGTGGTTAAAAAAAGCACTTGCGGGTTTAACAATTTTTTTTGTATAATTCTCCTCCTGGCTGCAATTTACCCCCACCTGTGTTATTGGCTGTGTATACGGTGTCCTGTGATGTTGAGCTGTATACTGTGTCCTGTGATGCTGAGCTGTATGCGGTGCCCTGTGATGCTGAGCTGTATACTGTGTCCTGTGATGCTGAGCTGTATACTGTGTCCTGTGATGCTGAGCTGTATGCTGTGTCCTGTGATGCTGAGCTGTATACTGTGTCCTGTGAGGCTGAGCTGTATATTGTGTCCTGTGAAGCTGGGGCTGTATACTGTGTCATGTGATGCTGAGCTGTATACTGTGTTCTGTGATGCTGGGCTGTATACTGTGTCCTGTGATACTGGGGCTCTATACTGTGACCTGTGATGCTGAGCTGTAAACTGTGTCCTGTGATACTGAGCTGTATACTGTGTCCTGTGATACTGAGCTGTATACTGTGTTCTGTGATGCTGGGCTGTATACTGTGTCCTGTGATGCTGAGCTGTATACTGTGTCCTGTGAGGCTGAGCTGTATATTGTGTCCTGTGAAGCTGGGGCTGTATACTGTGTCCTGTGATGCTGAGCTGTATACTGTGTCCTGTGATGCTGGGCTGTATACTGTGTCCTGTGATGCTGAGCTGTATACTGTGTCCTGTGATACTGGAGCTGTATACTGTGTCCTGTGATGCTGAGCTGTATACTGTGTCCTGTCATGCTGGGGCTGTATACTGTGCCCTGTGATGCTGAGCTGTATACTGTGTCCTGTGACGCTGGGCTGTATACTGTGTCCTGTGATGCTGAGCTGTATACTGTGTCCTGTGATACTGGGGCTGTATACTGTGTCCTGTGATGCTGAGCTGCATACTGCATCCTGTGATGCTGAGCTGTATACTGTGTCCTGTGATGCTGAGCTGTATACTGTGTCCTGTGATGCTGAGCTGTATACTGCATCCTGTGATGCTGAGCTGTATACTGCATCCTGTGATGCTGAGCTGTATACTGTGCCCTGTGATGCTGAGCTGTATACTGTGTCCTGTGATACTGAGCTGTATACTGTGTCCTGTGATGCTGAGCTGTATACTGTGTCCTGTGATACTGAGCTGTATACTGTGGCCTGTGATGCTGAGCTGTGTACTCCTGACACAATATGTGGAATACAGGGGATGGAGTGGGCGGATTCTATAAGGGGTGGGGCTTATTAGTAGTAGGAGGGGTCAAAAAGGAAGGGTGGGGCCTGGCACCCCCCATCCTAAAACTTCACCAGCCGCCACTGGTGGTGGAGGAGCTTTTACTAATGGAAGGCATGGATCCTCGTTGCTGCTTTACAGGAGCAGAGGATCCGTGCCTTCCCTACTGACAGAACGGCGATCTGCATTGTTTACATAGACGTAGGGAAGGCATGGATCCTCGCGCCGACTTCCAAGTAGTCCCTGCATTACTTTGGCCCAACTTTGATGCAACTTGAGGTCCATAGACTTCAATGTTAAACCCTCAAAGTCTCATGCAAATCGCACCTGAGTAATATACAGGTCCATTCACACTTGTGCAACTTGTCATGCAACTTTGGACATCAAAGTCGCATGACAAGTTGTTCCCCATGTTCTCCAATGATAACTATGTGGTTTAAAGTTGCAGCGACTTCAAAGTAGTTCATGTACTACTTTGGTCCTACTCATGCAACTTGAGGGCCATGGACTTCAACGTTAACCCTCAGAAGCTGCATGAAAGTCGCACCTGAATGTTATACAATGCCACAGTTGTCCATTATCACTGGTCAAAGCCAAAGCATCCAAGATGCACGCATCCAAAGTTGCTTCTAAGTTAAATTCCAAAAGTCAGCGCAGCGTACAAGTTTGAATGGACCTTAAAAAGATTCCTGCTCTGACTTTCTTGCGACTTGAGTGCCATAGACTGCAATGTGAACCCTCAAAAGTTGCATGAAAGTCACACCTGAGTGTTATACATGTGACAATTGTGTAACAGTTGTCCATTATCACTGGTCAAAGCCAAAGTCTTACCCATCCAAAGTTGTGTCAAAGTAGCACCAAAGTCAAACGATTTTGGAGTCGCACAAAGCTCTGTTTACAAGTGCAACCTGACATGCAGCTTTGGACATCAAAGTCACATGACAAGTTGTTTTCCAATGATCACTATTCATATACAGTATCTCACAAAAGTAAGTACACCCCTCACATTTGTGTAAATCTTTTATTCTATCTTTTCATGTGACAACACTGAAGAAATTACGCTTTGCTACAATGTAAAGTAGTGAGTGTACAGCTTGTATAACAGTGTAAATTTGCTGTCACCTCAATATAACTCAACACACAGCCATTAATATCTAAACTGCTGGCAACAAAAGTGAGTACACCCCTAAGTGAAAATGTCCAAAATTAGCCATTTCCCTCCCCTGTGTCATGTGACTCGTTAGTGTTACAAGGTCTCAGGTGTGAATGGGGAGCAGGTGTGTTAAATTTGGTGTCATCACTCTCACTCTCTCATACTGGTCACTGGCAGTTCAACATGGCACCTCATGGCAAAGAACTCTCTGAGGATCTGAAAAAAACAATTGTTGCTCCATATAAAGATGGCCTAGGCTATAAGAAGATTGCCAAGACCCTGAAACTGAGCTGCAGCACGGTGGCCAAGACCATACAGCGGTTTAACAGGAAAGGTTTCACTCAGAACAGCGCCTCGCCATGGTCGACCAAAGAAGTTGAGTGCAGTGCTCAGTGTCAGATCCAGAGGTTGTCTTTGGGAAATAGACGTATGAGTGCTGCCAGCATTGCTGCAGAGGTTGAAGGGGTGGGGGGGGGGGTCAGCCTGTCAGTGCTCAGACCATACGCCACCCCCTGCATCAAATTGGTCTCCATGGCTGTCATCCCAGAAGGAAGCCTCTTCTAAAGATGATGCACAAGAAAGCCTGCAAGCAGTTTGCTGAAGGCAAACAGACCATGGGACATGGATTACTGGAACCATGCCCTGTGGTCTGATGAGACCAAGATAAACGTATTTGGTTCAGATGGTGTCAAGCTTGTGTGGCGGCAACCAGGTGAGGAGTACAAAGACAACTGTGTCTTGCCTACAGTCAAGCATGGTGGTGGGAGTGTCATGGTCTGGGGCTGCATGAGTGCTGCCGGCACTGGGGAGCTACAGTTCATTGAGGGAACCATGAATGCCAACATGTACTGTGACATACTGAAGCAGAGCATGATCCCCTCCCTTCAGAGACTGGGCCGCAGGGCAGTATTCCAACATAACGACCCCAAACACACCTCCAAGACGACCACTGCCTTGCTAAAGAAGCTGAGGGTAAAGGTGATGGACTGGCCAAGCATGTCTCCAGATCTAAACCCTATTGATCATCTGTGGAGCATCCTCAAAGGGAAGGTGGAGGAGCGCAAGGTCTCTAACATCCACCAGCTCTGTGATGTCGTCATGGAGGAGTGGAAGAGGACTCCACTGGCCACATGTGAAGCTCTGGTGAACTCCATGCCCAAGAGGGTTAAGGCAATGCTGGAAAATAATGGTGGCCACACAAAATATTGACACTTTGGGCCCAATTTGGACATTTTCACTTAGGGGTGTACTCACTTTTGTTGCCAGCGGTGTTAGACATTAATGGCTGGTGTGTTGAGTTATTTTGAGGGGACAGTAAATTTACACTGTTATACAAGCTGTACACTCACTACTTTACATTGTAGCAAAGTGTCATTTCTTCAGTGTTGTCACATGAAAAGATAGAATAAAATATTTACAAAATGTAAGGGGTGTACTTACTTTTGTGAGAAACTGTATGTGCGGTTTAAAGTTGCAGCGACTTCAAAGTAGTTCATGCACTACCTTGGTCCGACTTTCATCCAACTTGAGGGCCATGGACTTCAATGTTAACCCTCAAAAGTTGCATGAAAGTCTTAGCTGAAAGTTTTTACATGCAGCAGTTGCCCATCATCACTGGTCAGAGCCAAAGTCGTGTAGAAGTTGCACCCATGCAAAGTTGCATCAAAGTTTCACCAAAGTCGTAGAAGTGTGGATGGAGCGTTACCAGCAATGAGACTTGCCTGTCTTATGGCGTCAAGGGTCATGTTGTCCAGAGAGTCGGCCTGCAGGGGAGTGAGGGCATCCAGGTCGGGCGGAGTGACTGTGCCACCGGCCTTTTTTGTTGGCGCTGGCTTTTTAGTGGTGGTGGTTTTCCTCAAGTTTCCAAAAAGGCTGTTTAAGAAATTCTGAAATGCAGAACGGCTCTGTAGAGGAGAAGACATTAGCCAGGGATTCCATGGTGAATTGTGTCTTTTAAAGCGGAGTTCCACCCATAAATACATCTTTATAGATTTCAAATTCTCTATGCATGATGAATCACCTTTGGGGGAAAAAAAAAATTATACTCGCCCTAAGTGCCCTGTTGCTATGTAAAAAAATTATAATCGCCCTAAGTGCCCTGTTGCTATGTGGTCCCTGTAATCTTCCACTTCCTGATCTGCAGCCCTCCGCATCACTTCCTGCCTCGCCTGGGCTCGTGGGAGATGTGAGTCATCATTTCCCATGAGTCAGTGGGCATCCCTGAGCTGTGAAATCGCGTTATTTCCAGACAGGAAATGATACGATTTTGTGGGGGAGAGACGTGTTATCTATGCTGCCATAACGGCGCGGGAACTTACTCCGTCGCCCGTTGTTATGGCAAAGAGACATACACTGGAGATGGAGAGGTGCATGCTGGTTACCCAGCTTGCACCTTATCCAAGAAGGGACTGGAGGAGGGTGCGGGTGGGCTTCACATGCCCACAGCTAAGATGGGAGCTCCCAGTAAAGAAAAAATCAGCAATGTAAGTACAACATAAATAGGAAGCCTCCCCGTATTTAAAGCTATCAATTACTTTATTGATGTAATGAATACTAACTAGGTGGATGCCAGCAAAAAAAATAAAAAATTGATGTAAGCGGAAATCCGCTTTAACAACCAACTTTCCTTCCTACCAGTGGGCCTAGAAAATTTTAGAAAATCTTCTAATTTTTTTTTTGTTGTGGTTTCACAGGCTTCCAGGCTGCCATCTTTATGTATGAAGCCCCTAGCATGGGGTGAATGGACAGATCTTGGCGAAAGTCCTGGACCGTGATGGAGAGGACGTGAGAGCTGCACCAGCTAACGTGTTTCGAGGGCCATGCCTTCTTCCTCAGAGAGTATTTTTAATCTCTTTTTTAATAAATTTTACCCTGGGATAATGCACTAGGCCAGTGCGCCTTCTTTATCTTCTAATATATAGTGGCATCTGGGAGACCCCTATCCCCGGAAGGCAGCAAGGCCAACTCTATCATCCCTGGGAAGCACTCATCCCCCATTATACTATTGCGCAGGGGTCATTGTTTTGCATTTCTACTCCCATCTTTATGTGCTATATCTAATTGGTACTCTTTTCATAGATACTCTGCATCCACTCCCGAGGAAGCGAGCCGCGCTTGCGAAACGCGTCGAGCCTTAGATGCAAATGTATACATCTATTACCATCATGCAATGTACCATGCCCATACATGTTTATGGTTGCAAGAATTTTGTACCATGCTGTTTTTCATGGGTATCATGTGCAAGCCCATGTCCAACCTTATTACGATGTTTTTATATCTGCCAAATAAATTTGTTTACTCTTATTACTCTACCTATGTGTGTTGACCTTATGCATACCAAGCCCCATGGGGCCATAAATTGTTTTGTACTATGGGCTGTAACATTGAAAGGAATCCTGACCTCACTTTGACTTCAAACTAGAGACGCACCGAAATTTTTGTTAGAAAAAAAAATCGCGTTTTCGGCGTTTTGTCGATAGAGAAAAAGGTGCCGACAATGGCGCTGAAAACTCGATTTTACCAGGATTTTACTGCGCTTATGGTGCGTGTTTCATAGGTCACGTGACACGCCTTTTTCAATGCTTTTCAACGGGGAGGTGCGTTTTTGGTGCGTTTTATTTTTAACTGAACAAAAATGCGGCAAGCGATATTTTTAACATCACAACGGAAGCGCAACTGACCCATTGTGGAGACCCACATAGAATTTAACGTGATGCATTTTTTCTTGCGCTAAAGGTGCCAATAATGGCCGACAGTACATTTATATTCATTGAAATCCATGATATGAATTAAAAAGTCAAATACAATACAATTATATATAAAAATATATATTTAACCACTTCCGGACCGTTCGCCTTCATTATACGGCGGTATTTTGCAGTTGAATACCGTTATCAGATAGCTACCATAACCCCGGTATTTTGAAAACAGCTAAGAGATAAAAGTGGCCTCTGCGATGGATTCGCTGCAAGATCACTTTTATCGGGGGTGGGAGAGGCGCCCCCCCCGCCTCGCTTCGGTCATCTCTGCAGCTTACCAGACCCGCCGGTAGCAGTGGAGACGATCCGATCCTGACGCCGCAATGCCTGGATGCCGAGTGAGCGGAAGATGCTGGCCACTCGGCTCCATAGCATTGCAGGGCGGAAGCGACGTCAAACGTCACTTCCGCCCAAAGCTCTTAACAGAGACATTTTTTTTTTCTAAGCGTCATTTTTATTTTTTTTGCATTGTACTGTAAATATGAGATGTGGGGTCTTTTTGACCCCCAGATCTCATATTTAAAAGGTCCTGTCATGCTTTTTTCTATTACAAGGAATGTTTACAATGTTAATGGGTGGACCGCCACTGCATTTCTGGAGAGTTACTCCCAAAGGGAAATCACGTCTAAAGGGATGCAGACCCTGACACTTTCCTCATTAGAGCCCCGCAGGTGCAGCAGCTAATTGATCATTATAAAGCCGCTGCCATTCCCATTTACTCCGCCAATGGACACAGAGAAACAAACCGCTATTTCTTCAGAATAACAAAAGGTTGGAATCTGCAAAAAAAAAATGTTAAAATCCCTGCAATGTACAGAGATCACCCAGATGGGGATATTTTTTTCTCAACAAAAGCGGAGTTACTCTTTAACTATTTTTAATCCTTATTAAATAGATAGGAACGTATTCACTGGTTTTAAACTTTTTTTTTTCACTTCCTGGTTTCTGTCCTAGGCCAAAATGTTCTCATACATCCCAGGAGTCTTCAGGAGGGGAGGTGAGGAGGAGGGATTTTCTCAGCTGAGCACACCCTCCTGTCTGCATGCTTGAGCTAAGGGTAGATGGATTCCAGGAAGTAAATGTTCCATGAATCATCTGCCCTTACTCAAGATGGCCACGGCCAGAAATGCTAGGGGGCGTGTTTTCTTAACAAAATAAAGCATGGAGACATGGATGGATAGATGGATGGATGGATGGGGGGGTTTGCCACCCTGCATGGGTAGGTTCTCATCCACGGATTTGGTCTTTAGGCTGAAGCGCCGTATTCAGGAAGATTTAGTAAACCTGGAGAGTGCAACATCAGGTGCAACTGTGCATGGGAGCCAATCAGCTTCCAGCTTTTATTGTCAAAGCTCAAAGTGGAGTTCCAGCCGTTTTTGTGTTTAATATTTTTTTTTTTTGGATTTGTATTTTAGCAAAAAAGTAAGAAATATTGGGTTTTTTTTGCAAAATTGTCGCCCTTCTTTTGTTTATTGCGGTGATCAGAAGTGACGCAGAGGGAATCAAATACCACCAAAAGAAAGCTCTATTTGTGGGAAAAAAAGGACGCAAATTTAGTTTGGGTACAACGTCGCACGACCGCGCAATTGTCAGTTAAAAGGACGCAGTGCCAAATCGCAAAAAGTGCTCTGGTCCTAAGGTGGGAAATCCTTTCCGGGGCTGAAGTGGTTAAAAATGCCCCTGCCCATTGAAATGAATGGGCAGCGCTTCCGAAGCGCCCTTAAAAGCGCTTGAAAAGTGCAGCAAAATGTGTCTTTTTTTATTTAAAAAAAAAGCGCTGCAAAAACGACCAGCGTTTTTGCCACGCTTCAGTGTCAAAGGGGTCTTAATCACCTTTGGCTTAACAAAACAGCATTATTTCGAAATGTTACTAATAACAACACCCAGTCTTTGATTTCAGAAATATGTTTACAGGTAAATTCCGACTGTAAAGAGTTCAAAGTAAAATTTGATTTGAATTTCAGTCCGAATTTCCGAAATTTGGATTAATTTCGTTTTTCTTTATTCGGAGCATTCGGTAAAATTTGTTTATATTGTAATCTGGGTATTCGAATGTATCCGAATCACCAAAGAATGAAAAATTTGTTCGACTATTCATTCGGAACCAAACCGAACCGCACGTGTCTACTCCGCTTTAATTGAAGACGCTGAAGTTAGAAGCTGATTGGCTACCATGCACAGCTGCACCAGATTCTGAGTGCTCCAGTTTTAGTAAATCTCCCCCCAATGTAAGTAACTCGACAGAAGCAAATAAAAATCTTTCATAAGAAAAAACTGTACAAACACCTTCAATTATAGAAGAATAATCGATTTTTGCACAAACCCTTTAGTGAAAGGTTCTCTTTAACCACTTCCGGACCGCCCGCCGTCGTTTTGCGACGGCTCTTTGCCGTTAATTACCGTCGCTGTGGTAGCAGATAGCTACCATAACCCCGGTATTTTTAAAAACGGCGGGCGGCCGGCTTTCAGATAAAAGTGGTCTCTGCGGCGGATTCGCGGCAAGATCACTTTTATCGGTGGGAGGAGAGGTGCCCCCCCGCCACTTTTCCGTCATCTCCGGTACGTCTCCGGTAGCAGCGGAGACGATCGTGTCCTCCTCCATCCATGCCTGGGAGCGGAAGATGGCGCCCACTCGGCTCCATAGCATTGCAGGGCGGAAGCGACGTCAAACGTCACTTCCGCCCATAGCTCTTAACCACTTGCCGACCGTCAACTGCAGGTTGACGACGACAAGATGGCTCTCATATGACGGCGGCTGCCAGATCACTCACTGTGTCCGGGGAGGGCCAGGGAGCGGGTAGGGGGGACTCGATCTCCGCCGGCTACCCGCGATGCCCCCCCCCGGAGTGAAAGAATGGAGGTCCGTGTAAGTAAACACGGACCTCAGTTCTGTTAGAGGGGGAAGGGAGTGATCACAGCCTTCCTCTGCATGGAAGCTGTGATCACTCCCCTCCCCCTGCCAGTCAAACACTAATACAGTTAGAACAACGCCCAGGGAACACAGTTAACCCTTAGAGCGCCCCCTGCAGGTTAACCCCTTCACTGCCAATGGCATTTACACAGTAATCAGTGCATTTTTATAGCACTGATCGCTGTATAAACGCCAATGGTCCCAAAAAAGTGTCAAAATGTTCCGACATGCCCGTTGCAATATCGCAGTACCGCTAAAAATCGCAGATCGCCGCCATTACTTGTAAAAAATTAAAAAAAATAAAAACCCCAGAAATTAATTCTCATCATCCGTAAACGCGGCAACTTTTGCGCAAACGCCGATTGCGATTTTTTTTATCACAAATATGAGGAAGAATATAAATCGGCCAAAACCGATGAAAAAAATGTTTTTTTTATATATTTTTTTTGAATTTGTATTTTAGCAAAAAGTAAGAAATTTGGTTTTTTTTTGCAAAATCGTCGCTCTTCTTTTGTTTATGGCGGCGATCAGAAATGACGCAGCGGTGATCAAATACCACCAAAAGAAAGCTCTGTTTGTGGGAAAAAAAGACGCAAATTCCGTTTGGATACAACGTCGCACGACCGCGCAATTGTCAGTTAAAGCGACTCAGCGCCGAATCGCAAAAAAGGGCTCTGGTCAGGAAGGGGGCAAATCCTTCTGGGGCTGAAGGTTAAAGGAGAATTTTTTTTTTTTTTTTTTTTTTCTTTTTTTTATTGCATTGTAGTGTAAATAAGAGATGTGAGGTCTTTTTGACCCCCAGAGCTCATATTTAAGAGGTCCTGTCATGCTTTTTTCTATTACAAGGAATGTTTGCATTTCTTGTAATATGAATAAAAGTGACCCATTTTTTTTTAAAGGACAGTGTAAAAATTAAAAGTAAAATAAATAATTAAAAAAAAAATCCCGCCGAGCTCGCGCGCAGAAGCGAACGCATACGTAAGTCCCACCCACATATGAAAACGCTGTTCAAACCCCACATGTGAGGTGTCGCCGCGATCGTTAGAGCGAGAGCAATAATTCCAGCACTAGACCTCCTCTGTAACTCAAAACTGCTAACCTGTAATCATTTTTAAACGATTTTAAGTTGCAAAGTTTCGTTCGGTCACCATTCCGCGAGCGGGCGCAGTTTTGAAGCATGACAGTTTGGGTATCAATTTACTCAGCGTAACATTATCTTTCACAACATGGAAAGAAAAATCGGGCTAACTGTCTAATTTTTTTAACTCAAAAAAGTAATTTTTTTTTTTTAACCACTTCAATACCGGGCACTTATAACACTTCCCTACCAGACCAATTTTCAGTTTTCAGTGCTGTTGCGCTTTGAATGAGAATTGCGCGGTCGTGCGACGCTGCACCCAAACAGATTTCTTATCATTTTGTTCCCACAAATAGAGCTTTCTTTTGGTGGTATTTGATCACCCCTGCGGTTTTTATTTTTTGCGCTACAAATAAAAAAAGACCGAAAATTAAAAAAAAAAAAATTCTCTATTTTTGTCACAAAACTTTGTAAATAAGTAAATTTTCTCCATCACTAGTGGGCACTGATGAGGCTACACTGACGGGCACTGCTGTAGCAGTACTGATTGGCACTGATGAGGCGGCACTGATGAAGTGGCACTGATGATGAGGCACTTATATGCAGCAATGATGAGCACTGTTAGGCGGCACTGATAATCAGCACTGACGGGTACCAATAGGTGGCACTGATATACAGCACTGATGGGCACTGCTAAGCGGCACTGATGGGCACTCATAGACAGCACTGATTGGCAATCATAGGCGGCACTGGGCACTGATAGGTTGCCGCTGGTAGGTGGCAATGGTGGGCACTGATATGTGGCACTGGTATGCATTGATAGGGGCACTGGTGGGCACTGATAGGGACACTGGTGGGCACTTGTGGGCATATATACTGATAGGGGCTCATTCCCTGGTGGTCTAGGGTGGCATCTGAAGGTGGCACTGAGTGCCATCCACATTGGGCACTATGTCTCTTACCTGGTGGTCTAGGGGGGTCTCCCTGGTGGCCCAGATCGGCTCCCTGGTGGTCCCTGGTCGGCTCCCTGGTAGTCCTGGGTGGGCGCATCCCTGATGGTCCCAGGGTAGGCTCCCTGGTGGTCTAGGGTGGCGATCCGAGGGGGGGCTGTGCTGATAAATCATCAGCACAAACCCCCCTTGTCAGGAGAGCAGCCGATCGGCTCTCCACTCCTCAGGTCTGCAGACCCGAGTACAGGAATGCTGATAAACGGCTTTCCTGTATTACACTGTGACCAGCCGTGATTGGTCACGGCTAATCACATGGTAAAGTGCTTCGGATCGAAGCGCTTTACCGAGATCGGTAATGCGGGGGGTCAGGCTGACCCCCCTCACCACCGATCGCCGCGGCATGTTATCCTGAGGACGTCATATGACATCCATTCAGGATAATTTAACCACTTCCCGGCCGTCATTCTGCATACGGCGGTCGGGAAGTGGTTGAATTGTGCTTGTAAGACCACTGCGCTTATACGGTGAAACATAATGTTTTGCAAAAACCGCCATTTTATTCTCTAGGGTGTTAGAAAAAAATATATATAATGTTTGGGGGTTTTAAGTAATTTTATAGCAAAAAAAAAAAACCAGATTTTAACTAGTCCTCCCTCCTAGATTGTAAGCTCTAAGGAGCAGGGCTCTCTGATTCCTCCTGTATTGAATTGTATTGTAATTGTAGTGTCTGCCCTAATATTGTAAAGCGCTGCGCAAACTATCGGCGCTATATAAATCCTGTATAATAATAATAATAATAAACATCGACCCGAATAGACAGGAAAATCGAGCGTCTCCAGTGGCTTACCTTGATAATATGTTCTCTCTGCACATCTAGAAGATAAATGGAAGGATGTTCCTGTTAGTTTATTATGAGCCCAGTTACATTGTACATATGGGGGCAGTGGTGCATCATCCATGGGTGCAGGGTGTTCACTGAACACGGGCCCTGAGGGGTGGGGGGGCCCACTTTGCTCTGAACCACACTGCACCTATGGGTGATCTCTCCCTGGTTGACAGCCGGTGTGGGCTTGCACACGGGCCCACCAATTTCATGATACGCCCCTGTATGGGGGACATGCAGTTTAAAGGGCACATATTCATTTCCAATACAAATAATAAAGAATCAGTTGTAGCAATATTATAGAACGCTGATTAGACATCTGCTCAGCACAGAAAAGCAGCGGGAAGGACAGAGAGGAGACAACAAGCACAGCTGCGCTAACAGGGCAATAGGAAGATGACATTAGTACATAGGCTGCATTCACACTACAGCCACTTAAAGTGGTTGTCAAGTCATGACAACCACTTTACACTACAGGTCTGGCCTGGGAATATTTCCTAAACTTACACCGCTTAGGAGACATTCCCTGTATCTGCATGTGCTGACGTCATCGGCACATGCGCACTAGGTGTGCCGTAAATGACGGCTCCCGTGCGCATGCGCGAGAGTGACGTCAGCGTGGCTCCTGTCCGCGCTGTGATTGCTCGGAGCCCGGGAATCCCGGAAGACGACCGACGCGGCGTGTCGCCGGTCACAGCGGTGCTGGGGGACCGCTGCTACAGCGGCGATCTAAGCTAAGCATTTCATAATGAGCTAGTATGCGATGCATACTAGCTCATTAGGCCTTTCTCTTGCAGGTTTTTTTTTTTTTTAAACGGACTTGACAACCACTTTAACCTCCACTGGCGGGATGATGATGCCAGATTTTTGCGTCTCAAAGCGGTACATTTTTTCCGCATAGAAATTTGGCGTTTTATATTGTAGGCCTGTAATTCTTAGGAATAACTCACTTAAAGTGGTAGTAAACCCTTCTATCCTTTTCAGCCAAGGAAGCTGCCATCTTGGCCTCTGTTTAATCTACAACTGCCATGATGCTGCACATGTGATCAGCTATGACACCAGCCATTGGATGGTTTGACAGTTTGGTTTAGAGCACAACCAATGGGAGTGTTACATTTCCGGCACGTGCCTGGAAATGTGACTGGTTTTTAACCTGTTAAATGCATGGGTTTACTACCGCTTTAACCACTTGCCAACCGCCCGCCGCAGCGTGATGGTGGCAAAGTGGCTCATTATCGCAAACCGGCCGTCACCTGACGGTGGCCACGACAACTAGCATTGTGAACGCGCGCTCACTGTGTTCCGGGGGGGGGGGGCCAGGGAGCGGGTAGGGGGGACTCGATCTCCGCCGGCTACCCACGATGTCCCCCCCGCAGTGAAAGAACAGAGGTCGGTGTAAGTAAACACGGATCTCCGTTCTCATAGAGCGGGAAGGGCGGTGATCACAGGCTACCTGTATATGGAAGCCGAGATCACTCCCCTCCCCCAGGCAGCCCAGCCCCCATACAATTAGAACACGCCCAGGGAACACAGTTAACCCTTAGAGCGCCCCCTCCAGGTTTAACCCCTTCCCTGCCAATGGCATTTACACAGTAATCAGTGCATTTTTATAGCACTGATCGCTGTATAAATGCCGTTGGTCCCAAAAAAGTGTCAAAATGGTCCGACATGTCAGCCGCAATATCGCAGTACCGCTAAAAATTGCAGATCGCCGCCATTACTTGTAAAAAAAAAAACCAGAAATGAATTCTCATCATCCGTAAACGTGGAAACTTTTGCGCAAACCAATAAATAAATGCCGATTGCGATTTTTTTTACCAAACATGAGGAAGAATATAAATCGGCCAAAACCGATGAAAAAAAATGTTTTTTTATATATTTTTTTTTTTTTTTTTGATTTGTATTTTAGCAAAAAGTAAGAAAAATTGTTTTTTTTTTTGCAAAATTATCGCTCTTTTTTTTGTTTATAGCGGTGATCATAAATGACGCAGAGGGGATCAAATACCACCAAAAGAAAGCTCTATTTTTGGGAAAACAGGGACGCAAATTTCGTTAGTTAAAGTGACGCAGTGCCGAATCGCAAAAAGTGCTGTGGTGTGAAATCCTTCCGGGGCTGAAGTGGTTAAAGATGGGGTTTACTTCCTCTGCATTCCCCTGCAAAGTAGATGCATAATGGGCTTCTATGCATCGCATAGCCCATTATGTGTCACTTACCTGCAAATGAAGCCTGCGAAGTCCAGCGATGTCGCCTGTGCAGGTAGCGTCCATCTTCTGCCCCTCTTCCTTTCCGGGGCCGAGACTCCGGCGCTGTGACTGTGGGAGCCGCCAGTCACGCCACGATCTCAGTGAAGGAATGGCGACGCTGGCAGGGAAGGGAGCCTGGCATCACACAGGCGGGGGGACATCGCTGGATCCAGGGGACAAGGTAAGTAACCCAGCCTTGGACCCAGCGATGCGATCCCGAGTGTGGCTCGGCGTTACCGCTATTTGCAGTGAAAACTCCCCCCGGGAATACCTTCAAGGAGGCTACTACAGAAGTTTCACTTTTTTTTTTCAAAAATCATAGGTGGAGGCTGCATCTGTCTCCCGCCGGCTCTCACTCTGAGAACCGAGCGATCAAACACGGTAAATCGCTCAGTTCTCACAGCTCCCTGAGCAGAGAGCTGGTGACTGCCAGTCATCGGCTCCATTCCCCCCCCCCCCACTCACTGGAGCGAGCGCTGGGCTGTGGAGGGGGTGGCCGGCCCAGGCTCTCAGCGGCTCACTGAGAGGCTGAGCCAGGTGCCGCTCCAGGGTTGTGGGTGGATGCCGACTTTATTGTCGCCCCAGCCTGGACCGGATTGTTGATGTCAGCTGACAGCGGTCTTCATAGAAACATAGAAAAGTGACAGCAGAAAAAGACTGAGTAATCCATTGAGTCTTTTTTTTTTCGTATTTTTTTTCTAGAAAGAGACCGTGCGGGTCGTTTCGTTCCGAATTAAAATTCGGATGAATTTTCGTTTTTCGAGTCTTTTGTGGTATTTGTGGATCTTCTCAGATGGTAAAGCTGCCCATTCCTCTTGGCAAAAAGCCTCCAGTTGCGGCTGAAATTTTAGTTGGTCTACCTGACCGTGGTTTGGTTTAAACAGAACCCCTCATTTTCCCCTTCCTGTTTAGAGTTTGAACACTGCTGATTGGCATTCTCAATTCCTTGGACATCTTTTTATAACTCTTTCCTGTTTTATACAGTTCAACTACCTTTTCCCGCAGATCCTTTGACAATTCTTTTGCTTTCCCCATGACTCAGAATCCAGAAATGTCAGTGCAGCACTGGATGAGGGATGCAAGGGTCTGTCAGAAGTCCAGAAACTCATTGACCTTTTATACACACACACTAATTACAAGCAAACAGATCACAGGTGAGGATAGTTACCTTTAATAGCCATTCAAACCCCTTTGTGTCAACTTGTATGCATGTTATCAGGCCAAAATCATCAGGGTATGTAAACTTTTGATCAGGGTCATTTGGGTAGTTTCTGTTGTCATTATGATTTAAAAAGAGTAAACACAGTTGATTGATAATACCGTATATACTCAAATTTAAGCCGACCCGAATATAAGCCAAGGCACCAAATTTTACCACAAAAGACTGGGAAAACTTATTGACTCGAGTTTAAGCCTAGGGTGGGAAATGCAGCAGCTACCGGTAAATTTCAAAAACAGAAAAGGCTTCATCCTGACAGATACCCTGCAGCAGTTGGCAGGAGAGGGGAAGGGGGACCCTGTAGATCTGTGGGTCAAGGGGAGAGACCATGAAAGACCAGGAAAAAGTACAGGGGGGCTGGAGAGCACACGGGGGGGGGGGGGCAGCAGAAAGA
>BLSH010385340.1:111251-126736 GCA_018402905.1 Glandirana rugosa | reverse complement strand
TCCCCCCCCCCCAAAAAAATACCCTCTTTTGAAAAGTAAAAAAAGTATTTAGTAAGAAGCATGGCGAGTTTTTTGAAGTTGTAATTTTAATTTTTGGTCACAATTTCTTGGAAAAAAGAAGTTAAATATTTTTTTTTCACATACTGTAACCCATGCAGTACAGCATCATCATATGACTGGCGTGACAGTAATCAGAGATACTGACTGGTGACCGTATGTAAAAAAAATACAGCTCAAATACATTTTTATTCAATTTTTTAAACAATTTTTTTCTTTTTTAACATTTTTTTTCTTTTTTTACATTTTTTTTTTTTACATCCTGTAATCAGAGAAGTTCAGTGTCACTATAGTGACACTATACTAGTCTGGGGGGTGATTAGGATTTTTCTTTAACATTATTATTGCTTATAACAGTGATGATCACTGTTATAAGCAATAGATTTATTCAGTCCCGAACCTATGGGGTTCGTTAGTTGTTTTGTTTCCTTTCCTTTTCATCTACTTTTTTGTTTTACATTTTAGGCTCCATAGGTCACACAAATCTAACATAAGTCTCCACAACAATAAGTGATGAGCTTCCTCATCTGAGGGGTGGGGCTCCTCTTATATGACATATGTGGCAGCTTCCATTGCTTCCGTACCTTCTATAGGGTTGGGTTTACTACATAGGCCCTTTATTTCCCTTCTACCTGACTTCAATAGCCATACCCTACCGCAGTGGTTCTCAACACCTGTCCTCAGGACCCACTAACAGGCCAGGTTTGCAGGATAACTGAAATACATCACAGGTGATATAATTTGCTGCTCAGTAATTGCAGCATTCTAGTCTGCATCTCTCTAAGGTAATACTTAAAATCTGGCCTGTTAGTGGGTCCCGAGGACCGGAGTTGAGAACCACTGCCTTACAGGTTGCATGTTGATGGTTATTACACTTTTCTTGCTGTTATGGGGTAATTCTGGATTTCTATTTGTATCTGGCTTACGTCTTTTGTTTTTTGTGATAACTGGTAAAACGTTAATAAAAAATGATTATACAAAAGAAAAAAAAAGCAATAGTTTTAGTTGTCATGAATGTCTTTCATTCATGACAGCTTGCTTACTATTGTGATCTGTGATTGGCTACAGTTAATTACATGGTACAAGGTGCTTTGATTGGCCCACATACCATGTGATAGCTGTGGGCCAATCATAGCATCACAATAGTATGCAAAACAGTCATGAATGGAAGCCATTCATGACTTCTTTGTTTACCTTGTAATCATGTGATAGCTATGGCCAATCATAGCGATCACATGATGAGAGGCCAGATAGCGATCATCGTGATCTGCTGTTTCCGCTGTGTTTTTGACTCCTTCTGCAATCAGGGGAGCAGAGATGGCTTGTTCTGGTCTGTTCAGGGTTTCACAGGCTGTGAGTAGGATTGCTCCCCCCTGCCTCTAGAAGAAGTTTCTATAGCTTAGGGAGGGAGAATTCAAACTGGCAGCCTGAATACTGATTGGGGCCTAGTCATTCCCTGGTGAGGTGTACCCAGATGGTGGCTGGAAAGCTGATAAATAGTCTGGGATCCTGGAGAGATTGTTTTGCACCACTAAGAAGAGTTCCCAGCCTTAGGGTGGCTGTTACCCCCGAGACAGCCTATGGACTAAGTTGCTGTCCTGTGAGATCTCAGTGGTGCAAGGACCTCAAGATGACTTGGAACTGACTGCAGGAGTTCTCCAAAGGGGTCTCGTGCACGGGATTGTGTCTGGAGGAAACTAGGTGGGAAACTGTTCTGGGGACTTTGAACTGATCCCTGTGACCTATACAAAGTTCTGGAGGCTGCACTGGTTACCATTAGTTGTGTACTGGCACAACACAAGGTAGCCATATGCCAAAGAGATTTGCCCCCTGGTCTTCAGCTGTGAGGGAATAGACTGTTCACTGTTCACATTAGCTTCAGGAAAATAATTTCCTCTAATTGCTGTTTGCTATTTGTTTTAGAATATCCTGTTCCCTAACCCCTCTCCTGCTACCAGTTCTAGAAGCAATAAATTACACAGACAACCCCTAGACTGTTAATTGGAGCCAAGGTGAATGGACTATTACTTGGGTAATTGGGGAAGATCCGGTTAACATCTGCGGGCGCTGTGGGGTAGCATCTACATGTAAGTTCCACCAAGATGAGAAGAAACCCTACCCCTGACAGTTGTCACTGGAACAAGTGTCCCTGCAGAGAAAATTTCCCATCCATTCCTTTTTTAGGGTCCACTGTAAAGTTTTAGATTCCCCCCTCACTTTCTGTCTTGGTGATATTGGCCCCAGTACAAATAATGAGATTAGGTCTCCCTAATGGAGAGAAAGCAGAGGTTTTAACCCTTCCCCAATCTATTCAAATATTTTGGCTGGAGTTGTCTCTAAAAAAAAAAAAAATGAAGGAATTTGTTGAATAAAATACTGGATCTGTAATCCAGAAGACCAACCTGGTAGCCCCAATTCTCCATCCAGAAGATCTTCTTCATCTTCATCCACCTTTTTCAGCACCAAAGCAAAGAACACTGCAAATCCCACCACCTGTCAATGACACACAATTCACTTTTGCATGGAGAAAACACCACCATTGGCAACTTTAAACAAATTGTGTGGGAATGTTTCCTGGAAAGCTAGCGTAGAAAAGGACTTGAAGGCCATCACTCACCTTGAGAGGCTGCAGAATGAAGATGCTCTGGAAAAGTGACAGAGTCATGGAGACAATCCATCGGATGGAGCTTTGCTTCCCATACAGGAATCCATACATCATGGTGAAGTAGGTGGACACAATGCTTATTGATATCAGAAGGAACCACCCAATGTACAGGAACCACCAAGGGAGGCGTTTCTTTTTTATTGCTTTCTTTTGAGGGGACCTGTAGAAGTACAGTTTTACAGGTATAAAAGGTGTTTGGGATATGGTGCAAGCACAGCTCAGTTTACATTACCACTGCAGTCTCTGTGTGTCGGGATGGCTGACTTCTGCGCATGCACAGGAGTTACATCATCCCCTGCCGGCCAGTGAAAAAGCAGAAAGACCGGCACCTGGGGAGAAGATGCTGGTGCCGGCGAGGTAAATATAAGTGACTTTAGTTCTGCTTTAGGGTGCTAACAAGCACTAATAGCATGCTGAAATGGCATATAACACTGTCTGAGAAGTTACTCTTTGAAGTCTCAAGGTATATATCCAACATCAAACATTTTTTTTTATGTTGTGAGTGCTGCCTGTCTGCTGGCATTCTCTTTCCACAACTACCTGGATTCCCGGGATGCTTTGCAGTTTCTCCTCAGCGGTTTACTACAGGACTACATATCCCATAGTTGCTGCCTTCAAACAGAAATTCCTGTACTGACTCCGCCTCCTGAAACTCCTCCTCTCAGGACCTCTGTAGTTCAGAAGGCAGGCTCTGTGAAATGTGTGACATCGCAGTGCCTGCTCACATGGCATAGCGACTACGTGTCAGGACCTGAATCACCTGCTGGTGGCTAGTGTTCATTTTGTCGACTAAATGGTGGTGAAATGCCAGGGCCCGGTCACAATTGTAACCTCTGCAATCCTAATAGTTCCCTCACTGGTGTCAGTAGTTTTATTATTTTTTTACCATTTCATTTTATTTCTTTTACAATTTTTAGGAGCTCTGTTGGGGGGCTTTGATGAGATATCAGGGGGTCTAAACAAACCTCAGCCCTCAATCTCCATCTGTATAGCCTCAGCTGCACAGAATGAATGGACAGGAATAGCTGTGCACCGAGCCTCCCATTCATTCAGAAACGGAAGTATAGAAAAAACAGTTTACTACGCTTCAGTTATGAATGAACCAATTGGTACCAATCACTGACTCTGTCCATTCAGAAAAGGAAGGAGCTGGAAAATTACAAATTTACCGACCCGTTCCCATCTCTCCATCATGACTCATCTTCTATAGGAGGGGGGAAGACAGCAGCTCTGTCGGGGGACCAGGGAAGCACACAGGGACTCTGGGAACAGCAGAAGACAAGAAAACTGGATAGGAGGGGCGGCGGGGGGGGGAGCATATAGAGGAACCAATCTCCTGCATTAGGAGGAAAATGGAGGAGATTGGGTCCTCTAAATGCCGCCCCCGCCATCCCTCCTATTCAGGTGTACAAAGGAGGCACATGGGCCCCCTGGAGCATGGGGCCCGGTTGCAATTGCAGCCCCTGTCGTTACGCCCCTGTAGTTAGTTTGTAGTTAGGCTTCCTGTTACTTAGTTAAGCATTTTGGTTATATGGTTGTAACTTACGTCTATATTTTAGTTTGCTGTTTGCTGGTGTGTGGATGCCTTTTGTTTACTATGCGACTGACTTTTCCTCCATTGTGGAGGTCTGGCACTGCAGGGATCCCCCAACCGGCGACTCACCTTTGCACGGGCACTGGTGGTATGGATTTTTCCAGGGCATTCATTAGCGCCTGGAGCTGTGTAGAGAACTCTTCGCACTGCTGCTTGTCTAGGACTTGCTGGTTCTCCAGTTGCCTAAGATCAGTAGACACTTTCCTGAGCTTCTGATAGACATAATTTCCACAGAACAAGGCATGCAGCTCTTCACCACAGAGCTGAGACAATGGTACAGAGACTGTAAGGGCTAAACAAAAAAAAAACCCAATATCATGAAACTTCCTAAACATGCCTTAGACATATTACAGCAATCTTCGTGATGTAGGAGCGCTGAACCTGATGCGGATGTATTTTAGTGGAATAGATGGTTTGTGGTCATAGAGGCTGCTCACCAGCAACTGTGGGGTCTTGCTGGACCCCCAGAAGGGTACGTTGAAGTTTTGGAAGGATGGGAGCGCCACACCAGCTTGCACAGACTTTTAAAAGATTTTTTACTATTATGGAAGAGCCAACGCGTTTCGGGGACACTCCCCCTTAATCAGGGCAAAAATCTATCTAAGTGCCTGCATCATCCTGCTTTTAGCCCTGATGAAGGGGGAGTGTTGAGCCGCGGAAACGCGTTGGCTGTTCCATAACCATAAAAAAAATCTTTTAAAAGTCTGTGCAAGCTTCTCTTAGACATATTAAAGGGAAACTATCATATAATTTAGGAGCAGAATACATTTCAAGCAATTTTTTTTTACTTTTATCGGAAAATATTTTTCATGTATCTTTTGCATCTGCTTTGTTCCACAAAATAACAATGGCTGAACAAAAGAAAAAAGTGAGCTGATGCCCCCATCCACACATTCGAGGTGGATGGAGAAATCCTCCCCACGGTGACATTGGCCCATTCATGAAAAGTTGATTGATAGATTGACTTCCCGTGAATAGGAACAGCCATACCTGCATAGGCGTGCGCACATAGGGTGGAAGGTATGCCTGGGCACACCCTAATCACCCTGTACTGTGCAGATTCCCCCTGCTGCCTGGCTGCAGAGAAAAGGACTGGGGAATCTCTGTCGTCAGTCTCTTTCTCTGTGTCAAAAGTGAGACATCAGGGGTCTATTTAGACCCCTGTTATTTCACTAAAGCCTCCCAGCAAGGCTCCAAAAAAAAATTGCAAAAAAAATAATAAAATATAATATTGTAAAAAAAATAAGAAAAAAAACAAAATAAAAAAATAAATAAAATAAAATAAAAAGAAACCACTGACATCAATCTCTGCCCTACTGACACCGTCAGCTGAATTTCAATCCATGTATGGACAGCTTAAGACAGGAAATATGATACTGGCAGGATCACCTGGTGAGAATAAACAAAAAAGCCCAAAAAAAGAAAAAATATGCAGCCTCCATACTGTATTTAGGAATTGGTAAGCTGCAATATAATAAAGTTTTGATTTTTGGGGGGGCGGGGTTAAATACTGCGTTACGGAGAGAAGGAGAGCACTGCTACCGATATGCAAGTTTTGTCTTTTTTGACACAAGTCAGAAGCTAAGCTTTTATCTCCATCTCTAACCATTCCTTTATAGCAGGGATATGCAATTAGCGGACCTCCAGATGTTGCAGAACTACATATCCCATGAAGCATAGCAAGACTCTGACAGCCACAAACATGACACCCAGAGGCAGAGGCATGATGGGACTTGTAGTTTTGCAACAGCTGTAGGTCCGCTAATTGCATATCCCTGCTTTATAGGAAGACGGACTGCAGCAGAATTACCATTTAATGATTATGCATGGAAAAGGTGATCAGTCCATATTTGGCTTCTGTGGCTTTTGTAAACATTTGAAAAGTAAAGGTTGCTTTAACATTATGTTATGGCAGATAGGCTAGTGCAAAAATCATGAACATTGAAGGAGTTGCCCAGAGCCAACCATTCAGGTGTAAGTAGTAATAGCGCTCACCAAGCCACTCTCTTCATTTCCAGACTGGCCTTTGACCCAAGCAAAGGGGGGCCTCACTGGGGTCCCTGCAGGCTAACACATTTCGAAGGATTGTCCTCCTTCTTCATCAGGGCTCTGGTGAGCCCTGATGAAGAAGGACATCCCTTCGAATAGCGTTAGCATGTGGGGACCCCGGTCAGTGTTGCCAACCTCCCGCAGTGTTTTTTACTGGCAAAACATGGGAAATTTACTGGCTGAGCACATTTTTTTACTGACAACCAGAAAAATAACAGAACTCCTATTAAAATCTAAGACAAATGATATTTAAATGCAACATAGAAACACTGACAATACCCATATCAAGTAATTTGCCTGGTTTACACTTAAAAAATCAGCACATCATGACCCTGATATTTATAGACAGCTGTAAAAAAATCACTGATTTTTACAAACTGCCAGTAAATTTACTGGCGGTTGGCAAACCTGACCCCGGTGTGGTCCCCCCTAAAGCATATATTCATGGAGAGTGGCCGGATGAGCGATATTATTACTTACAGTGCCTTGAAAAAGTATTCATACCCATTGAACTTTTCCACATTTTGTCATGTTACAACCAAAAACGTAAATGTATTTTATTGGGATTTTATGTGATAGACCGACACAAAGTGGCATTTTGTGAAGTGGAAGGAAAATGATAAATGCTTTTCAAAATTTTTTTACAAATAAATATCTGAAAAGTGTGGTGTGCATTTGTATTCAGCCTAAGTAGAATCTAGTGGAACCAATTGCCTTCAGAAGTCACCTAATTAGTAAATAGAGTCCACCTGTGTGTCATTTAATCTCAGTATAAATACAGCTGTTCTGTGAAGCCCTCAGAGGTTTGTTGGAGAACCTTAGTGAACAAACAGCATCATGAAGTCCAAGGAACACACCAGACAGGTCAGGGATAAAGTTGTGGAGAAGTATAAAGCAGGGTTAGGTTATAAAAAATATCCCAAGCTTTGAACATCTCAGGGAGCTCTGTTCAATCCATCATCAGAAAATGGAAAGAGTGGCACAACTGCAAACCTACCAAGACACGGCCGTCCACCTAATCTGACCGGCCGGGCAAGGAGAGCATTCATCAGAGAAGCGGCCCATGGTAACTCTGGTAGAGTTACAGAGATCTACAGCTCGGGGGGGAGAATCTGTCAGAGGACAACTATTAGTCATGCAGTCCACAAATTTGGCCTTTATGGAAGAGTGGCAAGAAGAAAGCCATTGGTGAAAGAAATCCATAATAAGTCCCGTTTGCAGATTGTGAGAAGCCATGTGGGGGACACAGCAAGGATGTGGAAGAAGGTGCTCTGCTCAGATGAGACCAAAATTTAACTTTTTGTCCTAAAAGCAAAACACTATGTGTGGTGGAAAACTAACACTGCACATCACCCTGAACACACCATCCCCACCGTGAAACATGGTGGTGGCAGCAACATGGTGTGGGGATGGTTTTCTCTAGCAGGGAGAAGGAAGCTGATCAGAGATGATGGGGAAATGGATGGAGCCAAATACAGGACAATCTTACAAAGAAAACCTGTTAGAGTCTGATGTTCTGATGTTCTGATGTGGGGCAGATGTTCACCTTCCAGCAGGACAACGACCCTAAACATCCAGCCAGAGCTACAATGGAATGGTTTAGATCAAAGCACATTCATGGGTTAGAATGGCCCAGTCACAGCCCAGACCTAAATCCCATTGAGAATCTGTGGCAAGACTTGAAAATTGCTGATCACAGACGCCCTCCATCCAATCTGACAGAGCTTGGGGTATTCTGCAAAGAAGAATGGGCAAAAATGTCCTCTATAGATGGGCAAAGCTTGCAGAGACTTCCCAAAAAAAGACTTGCAGCTGTAATTGCAGGGAAAGGCGGTTCTACAAAGTATTGACTCCGGGGGACGCCATACAAATGCCCCCCACACTTTACGCAGATTTATTTGTATCATTTATCATTTTCCTTCCACTTCACAATTATGAGCCACTTTGTGTCGGTCTATCACATAAAATCCCTATAAAATAAATGTACGTTTTTTTGCAATGCAAAATGTGGGAAATTGTAAGGGGTATGAATACTTTTTCAAAGCACTCTATGTTTCTGAGTAGTTCTTTTTTATCATGCTTTTAATAAAATTTGTTGGATAATGCACTAGACCAGTGCACCCTTTTTCATTTTTTTAAGTGGCTTGAGGACAACCCCAGTCCTAGAGGGCAGCAAGGCTTCAAGAGATTATCCATTTATGCAGCGTAGTTATACCTCCTATTGGGTTATTTCACTTATGCACAGGAGATAATTGTTGTTGCCGTTGGTGATCCAACCAATCCAACCAATCAGGCGTTATCTTTAAGGCCTTGTTCACATGGGCGTCCTTCAGCAGGTGCACAACTCGTGTGAATGAGGCCTTATAGAAAAAGCGAGAATGGGAGAATAAAATGAAGGCCAATGTTCTAGAGAAACCAAGTGCAATTCTTTATCTAGACACATTTTTAGATAATGCCTTCTGATACTTTGTGGCTTAAGCCGGCCATACATGGAATTACATTTTGTAAAGGGTATTTTTAATTGAAGAACTTACATATACAGCACATACTATTGCAATATAAGAAATACAATTCCAAAAGAAGAGTGATATGAAAAAAGAAAAAGATAGACAGCGTCTACATCGACATCTACAGCATAGCGTCCGGATTCGCAGGGTCGTACTCACTTCCCAGCGTTCCTACGGCTCCCATTGTCATCATATTCAAAGATACATAAAGGGTTATTGAAGCATTACCTCCATTATACATATAACATCAGTTTAGAAACAGCACCGTCTCTCTCCGGCGTTCATTAAATCAAGAGTCATCAGGGACAGTGTTATTAGATCCCATCCAGGTGCCCGGTATTTTGTGGAATTTACGGGGACAGCCCCTCGCCTTGTAGGCAGAGCCAAATTAAGAGCATCATGGGCCTGGTGCTGAGGATTTTGGTGGGCCTTTCATGCTCCCAACATTGTGGGAAGAGTTTGGGGATGATAAGACATTCAAAGGAAAAACAGCTCCAGGTGAGACATCAATGTGTGGAAGGCTGTGTGCAAGTCCGGTCCGTGAGCCGACAGCATACAATACATCAAAGAAGGTTTTGACAGCACCACAGGAACTTCCAAACGAATTGTGTTTATTCAGTAAAACATCATACAGGTTACTTGTTCAACAGTCCATGGGAAGTACATCAAGGCAAGATAGATTGACGCGTTTCACGGGAGTTATACCCGCTTAGTCATAATCTAACAACCATGGAGAAATGCTCACATATATATGTTCATGATGGACATCAAACATCTGTTTAGCATAAACTCTAATGGTTGATTGCTACCTAATTAACATACACCTGTCTTGTGAACAAGACAGGGTAACTTGAAAGGCAAATGCAAACTGACTGACATTAACATCTCTGATTTAATAACATAATAACAAAAAGACCAAAAAGCAAAAACATACATGTGTATTACAGTTTGTATTAGAACCCTCCCATGTCTAGAAATAGGGATAGACGGAACTAACAATCAAAAATGCACACTATGTGCAAAATAATTTGTTGTTCCTCAATATATATATATAATGCTATCTTCCCTAAAAAAGAGACAAAGGGAAAAAGGAAGCTCCAGAAAACTGAACAAAGGAATGGGGAGAAACCCCACTGGTAAGATCATATTGAAAATATGGAGAGAACAAATCACGAAGGCTGTATCTCTCCACATTGACAGAGACTAAAACGGGAAGACAGCAAAATTGCACCCATACACGCACCAATCCCGAATGTCGTGCAATAGCAAATATCAGCTATGAAGTAGCGGATGAGGTGCATTAAGCTTCCCATACCCCCTACACATCTCTCCCCAAAACATATATCAGTAGTGTCATCTGACAAGATTGTATAAATGGGAAAATAATTCTATTTTCCCATTATCTCTCAAAAATGTTTAATCTGTTATTTTATTGGGTAAAACCTAGATGTAATGTCGTATCCACAAAGAGATAAACAAGCCCGTCTTGTTGGAAACGCCGGGTGAGCAAGCCCATAAAGGCTATGTCACTCCGCATTGGCAATGACCTAAAATAAGACCGATAGGGATCTGCACTCACACACACATCAATCTCGAATATCGTGCGACAATGATTATATTTATCGGATGCAAGCGAGTGGAGTGCAAAAATTCCTATACCGGCTAAACCTGTATCCACTAATATAGATGGTAGAGTTTGGGGATGGCCCCTTCCTCTTCCAACATGACTGCACACCACTGCACAAAGCAAGGTCCATAAAGACACGGATGAACGAGTTTGGGGTGGAGAAACTTAACTGGCCTGACCTCAACCCCATAGAACACCTTTTGGCTGAATTAGAGCGGAAACTGCGAGCCAGGCCTTCTCATCCACATCAGTGCCTGACCTCACTGTACTCGCATGTGCCAACGTGCCGTTTTTTGACTGAGATTGTGCCGTGATTGGCAACTCCTGTGCGCATGCGCGGGAATGACGTCACACAGCTCCGGCCTGCCACAGAGCCTGAGATCGCAGCCCCGGAAGGAAGAGGGGCAAAGATGGATACGGCCTGGTGCGGGGACATTGCAGGCTTCCAATGCAGGTAAGTGACACATAATAGACTATGCGATGCATAGTAGCCTATTATGCTTTTGAATTGTAGGGTAACTAAGAGTAACAAAGAGGAAGTAAAACCCATCAGGGTTTACTTCCTCTTTAAAATCATTTGGAAAGAATAAAAAATAAAGCAAATGGGATTCCTTTTTAAATTTCCATAAGCAATGATATTGTTTTTGGTTTGTAAAGACAGCTGTGTGAGTTTGGGGAAATATTTTTGTGCGCTAGATATCAACAAGTAAAAGTGACAGAGAAAAAAATAATATTTTAACAAAACATGAAAAGATTGAACATTCTACCAATCTTAAAAACAAAACAGATTATCAAAATTGCAACATTGTTGCAAGGACAAATTCTTTGAGAGAAAGATACATTTCATCTCAACATGAAACGGATTTCTTTGGGGAAGTTACAATTGTATTAGAATGAATGGCTGAAGATTGCATTGGGCTGCATTGCTCCAACTTTTACTCCCAAAAAACTCTCACAGCTCTCATATTGGTATTTACTTTAGCACCCTGGAATTACTCCATGGATGGTCATGCTCAGCTGTGCTCTGCACCTAGGAGTAAATAGATGGGGAATTTATCTCTTCTCAGACTTTTTAAGATATTTCAGTGTAGAAATCACTTTTTCACACAGTTCAAAAGCAGATTATCTTTAAACAATATCCCTCAAATTTTAGTACAATTTAGGTGATTATATCATGCGCTAAACATTATTTCCATGTACACTTCTCCAGGTCTGGACTGGAGTAAGGATTTGGGTGCTATCTGTTGCCTGGGCACTATAGTGAATACCGTTTTGGCGCTATTTAGTGCCATTTTCTGTATTTTGCACTATGGGGGTGAAAGCTGTGGGGAAGGAACAAGACTCAGCCTCTTTGCTGTGCTACACTGCACCCTGTGTAACTCAGCTGCCGCCTTTGATTTACATAACAATAGCGCCCGCCAGTCGCCCTTAATTTACATAACAATAGCGTCTGCCGCCCGCAATTTACATAACAATGGTGTACACACACAGAGGTAAACAGCATTAATGACTCACTGGCATGGGCCTATTTTGAGGTAGGGGCCTGGAGCTGCAGCTCCAATAGCCCCTATGTCAATCCGCCCTGCTTGTAGGTCAGTTTATACAGGAGAAGCACATTGTGGATCACTCAGGGGTAGGCAACCTGGGGCCCTCCAGCTGTTGCAGAACTACAAGTCCCATTATGCCTCTGGGAGTAATTGTAACTGCCAGCCTTGCAATGCCTCATGGGAAATGTAGTTCCACAACAGCTGGAGGGCTACTGGTTGCCTACCCTTTAATCCAACCATGCAGTGAGGGTGAGGACCCAGGTTTCCAGTTCATAGTGATGGGTTCTTTTAGCATAAAAGAACGCAATACGCAAAAAGGTTTGCTTATATTTTGGGATATTTTCCTCGTCCTCTATATAGCCCAACAGGCATCATAGAGGATTACATGGGTTGGGAAGTTGCGTGATGGAACTGAGAAACGCTGTGACCTCGGACCAAAACTGCCTAATCTGGGGACAAGTCCACATCAGGTGGAAAAAGGTACCGTCAATGGAATGAAATTTGGTCGGTTCAACAGAGACCGGCTGAATTTTGCCCCATGTATGGACTAGCTGGCTGTACACAAGTTGATCTATCGCTTGGCTTGTGCACAAGCAGACTCTTAGGTTTTTCCTGAACGATGGCAACATTGATCCTTGTATTCTGCTGGCAGGGAAGGTTCTCCTCGGGCAGAATACAAAAGCTCAGCCGGAGTGATTCTCCCACCCACATCGTAATAAGATGAATCCTCTATGGCCAGCCTTAGACTTACTTCCAGAAGGTATTTGCTTTTGCAGCAGCTGTGAGATGATCTGTAGAAGGACAGCAAAGTCTGGACTTGGCTCTTGGTTTAGGTCCACTTCCATGTTATTCCACGAGTTTTGGCTCAGAGTTCGTGCCACCGTTGACAAGTTCTTAAAAAAGTAACAAAAAATATAGTTTGAGGAAGGAATAATTACCCCAGAGGGCAGAAAACTACCATTCATACCACTGGAGGTCAAAGACCACTGAGCCTCATCTGTAACTAGGGTTGCCACCTGTCCGGGATTCACCCGGATAGTTCGGGTTTTGAATCATGTGTTCGGGTTTCAGACCACCTAAAACCCGGACACGTTATTCAGACTGGACTATGGCTTCCTAGCAGGGTTGCTGGCTACAGTTGTCTAAGCCAAGAGTGTCTGTTACACTGCCCAAAGCCCCCACCTCCACACTGACGGGAGAGGAGAGAGGGCTTGATCTGCTCTTCTTCCTCCCACCCTACCCCTCTGTGTCTGCCCCTCACTCCAATCCCCGGCAAGTGGGGAGAGAAATTTGAAGTCCAGTAGTCGCAGATACATCTGGGTGAGAGAGTGAATTCACCATCCATCCCTGTCTGTGACTGAAGTCCTGCCTCCCCCCTTTTCTCTCCTGCCTCTGAGTCAGTACACTAATGTAAATAAGGGTTTTCAGAGCACCCCTTATATCAGAGTTCCCCTTTACACCAGAGGCCTCAGTGTTCCCCCACAGAGTCCTCTCCATACCTCAGAGTTCTCAGTGTTCCCCCTTAAATCAGAGTTCTCAGTGTTCCCCCTTAAATCAGAGTTCTCAGTGTTCCACCTTAAATCAGAGTTCTCAGTGTTCCCCCTTAAATCAGGGTTCCCAGAGCATCCCTTATGTCAGAGTCCCCAGAGTTCTCCCAAACATCAGAGTCTGCAGAGTCCCCCCCTTAGAGTGTAAGGGAACTCTATGCTATAAAAAAAATAGTTGGGCGCCGTGAAAGTGTTCGGGTTTAACTTGAAGAAAAGGTGGCAACCCTAATCTGTAACCTCACCTCTAGTATGGTGGGCAGACTCTGTTGGCTGGATGGACCCTTTCTGGCATTGGCAGTTTTGTTGCCCTTCTTATCTCCTGATTTACATTCCCTGGGCTGAGTGTTTCTGAAGATGTAGATGATGAGCAGGTTGACGGGAAACATGAGCAGAGCGCTTTCAAACGCTATCATGATGTCTTTCCAGGATATGTTGATGTCACCTGCAATATGTAATAGAAGGGTTAATGCATGCTTAAAGCGGAATTCCACCCAGAACATTTTTTATTTTTTTGGCACCCACTCTTTTAATACTAAATAGATGTAACCTTTTGTTTCCTTACTTTCAAACCGCCTAGTCATTTCATGTATTTTTTACTTACAATTTTGTTTCTCTCACTGCTGGACTTTTCCATTTTGGGTGAGGGCATCTGAAGCCCATCCGTAGTCTCCTGGCATCTCTTCCTGAAAGAAGTACATTGTGGGTAACCATCATGCACTCCTCAATCTTGGTCCGCCTTAAATTGCATCATTTCCTGTCTGGAAATAACACGATTTTACAGTACAGGGAAGCCCACTGACTCCTGGGAAATGATGAGTCACATCTCCCATGAGGCCAGGCGAAGCAGGAAGTGAGGAGAAGAGCCTAGGATCTAATAGGGGCAGATTACAGAGACCACCTAGCAACAAGTGACTTAGGGTGAGTATAATTTTTTTTTCCTTCAAAGGTAAGTCTATATAGGCAAAGGACTTGAATGATGTAAAAAACATTTTCTGTGTGGAATTCCATTTTAAACAAAATAATAAAATATTATAACGCTGATAGTGACGTCATCCCATGAGTGGGTGCAGTTATCTGAACAAACTGTTGAGGCGACGGGAGTGTCATATATGTGAATGAACCCACAATAAGTGTGCACAGCCTATTGCATTTGGGTGTGCACCCCAAAGCTCAAATACACATTACTGATCACTCACTGTGTTCATTCAGAAAGGGAAGGGGCCAGTAAATTACATATTTAGTTGCCCCTTCCCCCATTCATCCTAAAACATCCCTGTAGCAACAGTAGGGCGTAGAGGAGGGAAGCCAGCAGCGTTGCGGGGGAAGGGGTGAGGAGCTAGGGCAGTAGGGGAAATCTGTGCTGCACAGGGTGATTAGGGTGTGCCAGGGCACACCTCGCACACCATGTGCGCATGCCTATGGAACCCACTGAGGATGCCTCCTGCTTGGTATACGTGTCAGCTCTAAGATTACTACAGGTTTTGCTGTAAGTGCTATTGGATTTGTTTAATAAATAGCATTTATGGCTCTGGGGTTTTTCAGTTGCTGCGTGTTGATGCACATTTTAAATAATTTCCTATCACCCTAGGAGAAGACTACAGCAGTACCCGGACAAGGTCACCTAAAGCCCAGGGCGAACATGCCAAACTGCCCCCCACCCCCCAAGATGTATGATATGGTTCGTCCTCCGTAGGAGTCACCCAAGGTATCCGTACGCGTGTACCACACGCTCCACACGGGACCGTGTGGGATTAGTGGGACACGTCGTGTCTAAAGGGGATGACGGGATCGAGGAGTGGGGAAGGGGGCGTTGCGACGACCGAAGGGAGGAGATGCGGGATGACAACGATGTCCCTACAAAATCCTACTTACCCCCTTCCCCGTTGATTTAT
>BLSH010385340.1:74805-85403 GCA_018402905.1 Glandirana rugosa | reverse complement strand
TTCACTTTATTCTGCTGTAGCCAATGACAGGTCGACTTGGCCTTGTGTTTTGGATCATTGTCATGTTGGAATGTCCATGTACGTCCCATGCGCAGCTTCCTAGCTGATGAATGCAAACGTTCCTCCAGTATTTTTTGATAACATTCTGCATTCATCTTGCCATCAATTTTGACCAAATTTCCTGTGCCTTTGTAGCTCACACATCCCCAAAACATCAGCGATCCACCTCTGTGTTTCACAGTAGGAATGGTGAACCTTTCATCATAGGCCTTGTTGACTCCTCTCCAAATGTAGCCAAAAAGCTCAATTTTGGTCTCATCACTCCAAATGACTTTGTGGCAGAAGGTTTGAGTCTTGTCTCTGTGCTGTTTGGCGTATTGTAAACGGGATACTTTGTGGCATTTGCATAGTAATGGCTTTCTTCTGGTGACTCGACCATCTTTCAAGTGCCTCCTTATTGTGCATCTTGAAACAGCCACACCACATGTTTTTAGAGAGTCCTGTATTTCACCTAAAGTTATTTGTGGGTTTTTCTTTGCATCCCAAACACTTTTGCTGGCAGTTGTGGCTGAAATTTTAGTTGGTCTACCTGAGCAGGGTTTGGTTTCAACAGAACCCCTCATTTTCCACTTCTTGATTAGAGTTTGAACACTGCTGATTGGCATTCTCAATTCCTTGAATATCTTTTTATATCTCTTTCCTGATTTATACAGTTCATCTACCTTTTCCCGCAGATCCTTTGACAATTCTTTTGCTTTCCCAATGGCTCAGAATCCAGAAACATCAGTGCAGCACTGGATGAAAGATGCAAGGGTCTGTCAGGAGTCCAGAAACTCATTGACCTTTTATACACACACCCTAATTACAAGCAAACAGATCACAGGTGAGGATGGTTACTTTAATAGCCATTCATACCCCTTTGCATCAACTTGATTCATGTTATCAGGCCAAAATCACCAGGGTATGTAGACTTTTGATCAGGGTCATTTGGGTAGTCTCTGTTGTCATTATGATTTAAAAAGAGTAAACACAGTTGATTGATAATAAATGGCTTCAGCCAAACACCAACCATGAGTGATAGAAAAGTTTTTGTGTTCTCATTCATATTCTCTGAAAAATGGCCAAGAAATCATAAATTCTGCCAGGGTGTGTAAACTTATGAGCACAACTGTATTTCCATTAATGATGGTACGCTTATTGTCCAATAATGTTGGTCAGTTTATTGTCTACAACACATGCAACGGATCCACTGAATAATAAAGTTTTAATTTTAAATTACCTGCTCAGGAACATGGAGAACAATGGCGTCTGCAAAATGACTGGGCCAGAAAAATTAGCAAGTGTGGCAAGCTGAAGGTTCTGTAGAATGCCCAACGCAGAGTTTGTGAAGGATTGTATCTAAGGAACAAATTTTTATCAAACATTTTATCTTTGTATGCGGTTAGTAATTTACAAGAATTGAGACCTGAAGCAGCTACAGTATCTCACAAAAGTAAGTACACCCCTCACGTTTGTGTAAATATTTTATTCTATCTTTTCATGTGACAACACTGAAGAAATGACACTTTGCTACAATGTAAAGTAGTGAGTGTACAGCTTGTATAACAGTGTAAATTTACTGTCCCCTCAAAATAACTCAACACACAGCCATTAATGTCTAAACCACTGGCAACAAAAGTGAGTACACCTCTAAGTGAAAATGTCCAAATTGGGCCCAAAGTGTCAATATTTTGTGTGGCCACCATTATTTTCCAGCACTGCCTTAACCCTCTTGGGCATGGAGTTCACCAGAGCTTCACAGGTTTTCAAGGGAAAATGGCTAATTGCGCCCAATTTGGACATTTTCATTTAGGGGTGTACTCATTTTTGTAGACATTAATGGCTGTGTGTTGAGTTATTTTGAGTGCAAGTGTGATTTTGTATAAAACATATATATTTTTTTATTAATCATTATATCAAAATTAATCTTTTCATTCCCATAGGGTTGTAAAAATTATTGTGAATTATAGTAAAAACATGAGCAACAAAGGACTTTGACATTAATGGTACAATAAGTACAATAATACAATGAAAAGAATGTATTTGATAAAGTGATGACTTTCGACCTTAGGAGGTTTAGGTCTTCCTCAAGGGGAAGGATCCTCTTCTAAAAGGATATCAAAGCGAAAACGTCCTAAAGTCGAAACGCGTCGGTGCACCGACACAGTTAGTACTGTATCCCATACCCTATGGGAATGAAAAGATGAGTTTTGCTATTGGATTAATAAAAAATATATATTTTGTACAAAATCCCACTTGCATTGTATTTTGCTGACATGAAACCCTTTCAGGGGGAACCTTTCCATTCAGTTAAAATGGCTGCAGCCAGACTAAGTGGAGGGAGATTTCTGCAATATATTTAGCAAGTATAGAATCACAGTACAGTGGAACCTCGGATTACGAGCATAATCCGTTCCAGGAAAATGCTTGTAATCCAAAGCACTCATATATCCAAGCAAGTTTCCCCATAGGAAACAATGGAAACTTGGTTAATTTGTTCCACAGGCACTGCTTGTCTATGCAGTGCTGTATATGGCCACAGTTCCAGGGGTGCCTGGTGTATTCAATACTGGTGAGCATCTAAGGCACAATGCTCGGAAAGTGTTTACACTTTCGGTATTTCCGAGGAATTCCGAGAATTTAGAGAATTTCCGGCTGCCTCCAAGGCTCACCAGCGCCCCCTAAGACCTGGCCACTTGTAGTATTGCATGCAAAATGACTAAATATTAACTTGTTATGCGAGACACCACGAGTCGGAATTTAAAAATAAAAGCTTGTTAACTGTGTTACTCGCAATCCGAGGTTCCACTGTATATATAAAATAATATGCAAAAGTGGCTGGAGTGAAGCTTCAGAATGGCAAAAATGTTTTTATTACAAATTATGTGAGCAGACTGCAGTTCCCTAAGAGATACATTAGCATCAATCCATGTAACAAAAACCCCTCATTTGTAGTCCGCTGCTGCGTGCTGATGTTATCCAGCCACTCCCTGATGCGTTTCGTCACTCAACTGCGACTTCCCTTTGAAAAAGTGCCACTTAAATGGCAAAACACAAGGCTGGTTTTAACCTTACTATCCAGTGGGTCAATTTTGTCTGGTAAGCAGTTTTTCTGAATGGTGGAAGAGCACATCACTGGTGGTGAAAATTATTGCTTTTTGGGCACAAGTGCAATCATTATTGGTGATAAGTATATAAATCTAGGGAGACACCAGGCTGGGTTCGGGATTTTTATTTAACAAATTACCATATACATTTGAATTTATATAAATTTGTATATGATTCACATAATTGACATAATCACCAATTATATGTACACGATATTATCAAAAGTATTGGGACACCTGCCTTTATGTGCACATGAACTTTAATGGCATCCCAGTCTTAGTCTGTAGGGTTCAATATTGAGTTGGCCCACCCTTTGCAGCTATAACAGCTTCAACTCTTCTGGGAAGGCTGTCCACAAGGTTTAGGAGTGTCTATGGGAATGTTTGACCGTTCTTCCAGAAGAGCATCAACTCAATATTGAACCCTACGGACTAAGACTGGGATGTGTACTTGAAAAAAGCAAGACCAAAAAAAAAAAACCCTGTAAGGCAAAGGCATAGTGAGCTAGTATGCACCGCACTGCATACTAGCTCATTATGAAATACTTACCTTAGAACGAAGCTCCGATGGGTCCGCTCAGTCCCCGCAGAGAGAGCTGACATCTTCCCTTGGGGGATCCTTCCAGGTTGGCGGCTCCGGCACTGTGAGTGGCTGGAGCTGCGAGACGTCACTCCCGCGCATGCGTGCGGGAGCTCTTCTTTCCGGCAACGTCCGGCGCTATGCGCTGGGCCTTCGCCGGGACATCACGGCGCACGCCCTGGGACATCAACAGCTACATGAAGGACGAATATTAGGAGATATTCATTTTACCTACAGGTAAGCCTTATTATAGGCTTACCTGTAGGTAAAAATCAGTAAAAGGGGTATACAACCGCTTTAAAGTTCATGTGTGTGTAAAGGCAGGTGTCCCAATACTTTTGGTCATATAGTGTATATTGGAGAATGGAGTAATGAATGGTGGGTGCACTGCACTTTATTTGTAACAATATATTGTCCAGCTTTTATTTATCTGCTCTGTTGCTGCACTCCAGGTCCTGCACTGCCATCTTCTTACATCATCAGGAGCTGGCCCTCTCTTATGGGTTCTTGCAGCCAGCCCCCGTGATCAGGGCCGGCTCTACCACTAGGCGGAGTAGGCGGCCGCCTAGGGCGCACTGCTGCCTAGGGCGCCTGGCCACTGTTGATCCGTCACTGGCTGCTCTGCATTGATTCATATAAAAACTGACACTGTCTAACTGAGATAATGAGATTGTATTATCACATGCTATTGGCAAATGTATATAGAAATAGTGACTAATCTGCCAAATACCCCCTCCCTCCGCCCCACCCCCCATGAGGCTGTATTTGATGGGCACAGGTGAAGCTGCATTTGATCGGCACAGGTAAGGCTGTATTGATTGGCGCTGGTGAGGCTCTATTTGATGGGCACAGGTGAGGCTGTATTGATTGGCGCTGGTGAGGCTCTATTTGATGGACACAGGTGAGGCTCTATTGATTGGCGCTGGTGAGGCTCTATTTGATGGGCACAGGTGAGGCTCTATTGATTGGCGCTGGTGAGGCTCTATTTGATGGGCACAGGTGAGGCTCTATTGATTGGTGCTGGTGAAGCTGTATTTGATGGGCACAGGCAAAGCTGTATTGATTGGCACTGGTGAGACTCTATTTGATGGGCACAGGTGAGGCTGTATTGATTGGGGCTGGTGAAGCTGTATTTGATGGGCACAGGTGAGGCTGCATTTGATGGGCACAGGTGAGGCTGTATTGATTGGCACTGGTGAAGCTGTATTTGATGGGCACAGGTGAGGCTGTATTGATTGGCACTGGTGAAGCTGTATTTGATGGGCACAGGTGAGGCTGTGTTGATTGGCGCTGGTGAAGCTGTATTTGATGGACGCTGGTGAGACTGCATTTGATTGGCACCGATTGGGCTGGGCAGGGAAAAGGGGTTGGAATCAGGGGTGGAGCCAAGGGGGGTGGGGGGCGGCAATATGAGGATTCGCCTAGGGTGTCAAAAAACCTTGCACCAGCCCTGCCCGTGATAACGCAAGTGTGCTTTAGATTGCCCCGAAGCCTCCTGGGATACGTGATGTGAGTATCACAATGAGGGGATCTCACATTACTGGCTACCAATACAGCAATGCCTGGATGGAAAACGAAAGTACTGAGCGGGTGGACTGAGCTCCATGTATGCATCTCAAGGTGTTACCATCAATGTCACCTTCAGGGGACCTCTAGACTTACCTCTTGTGTAGTCCATGCGATTTGAGAACATGAAGACAAAGCAGTCCCCATTATGCTATTTACACCAAAATACACCACGTTGCTCAGGTTGGTAAATAAATCCGATGATTTGATGCCTGGATTTGTAAGGGTGTCAGTTAACTGATCCAGAAGGGACAACGTATAGTTCTGCAGGCAGAGAAACACAATGTCAGTCTATGGCGTTCTGTAAACAAGGCAACTTTAAATTGGCTAAGCCACAGCTTCACGTTAATGGTAGCCCAATCAGCTGTTTATTATTATTATTATTATACAGGATTTATATAGCGCCAACAGTTTGCGCAGCGCTTTACAATATAAATATTCTCTTCAATCCTTTGACGCTCCTTTCTGCCACCGGGAGCAAAGCAAAATACCTCCAGATGTGAAGATCATGACCTTCTACCCTTCCTGCCTAATCACTTCAATCGCCTCCAAAATGCTGGTGCTTAGTGATTGGCCATTCAGGCACCCAGTGTTGTCAAGGGAAACCTCAGCCCTGTGTAAGCTCCAAGTCCCAGCTTAACCACTTTAAGACCGAGCCTCTTTTTGGAGTTTGGAGGTTATCAGTTAAAAACAGTTTTTTTTGCTATAAAATTACTTAGAACCCCCAAACATTATATATTTTTTTTCTAAGACCCTAGAGAATAAAATGGCGGCCATTGCAAAACTTTATGTCACACCGTATTTGCGCAGCGGTCTTAAAAGCGCGATTTTTTTTTGAAAAAATTCAGTTTTTTGAGTTAAAAAATAAGACAACAGTAAAGTTAGGTCAATTTTTTTCCGTATTGTGAAAGAAAATGTTACGCCGAGTAAAATGATACCCAACATGTCATGCTTCAAAATTGCGTCCGCTCGCGGAATGGCGACAAACTTTGCAACATAAAAATCTCCATTGGCGACGTTTAAAAAATTCTACAGGTTAGCATTTTTGCGTTACAGAGGAGGTCTAGGGCTAGAATTATTGCTCTCGCTCTAACGATCGCGGCAATACCTCACATGTGTGGTTTGCACACCGTTTTCATATGTGGGAGGGACTTACGTATGCGTTCGCTTCTGCGCGCGAGCTCGCAAGGACGGTGCGCTTTAAATTTTTTTTTCTTTTTAATTATGTATTTTACTTTTTAATTTTTATTTTTACAACTTTTTAAAAAAAAAAAAAATTTTTGATCACTTTTTTTCCTATTACAAGAAATGTAAACATTCCTTGTAATAGAAAAAAGCATGCCAGGACCTCCAAAATATGAGATCTGGGGTCAAAAAGACCTCACATCTCATATTTACACTGAAATGCAATAAAAAAAGAAAAAAAAAATTTTGAAAAAAATGGCAGGGGAACAAAAAAAAAATGTCCCCTTTAAGAGCATTGGGCGGAAGCTACTTGTGACGTAGCTTCCGCCCATCCTTGTAATGGAGCCGGGTGAGCGGCTTCAGCCGCTCACTCGGCACACGGACACTGGAGTGAGAGGACCCGATCACCTCCGCCGCTGCCGGCGGGTCCGGTAAGCGGCGGAGATGACCGGAAAGCGGCGGGAGGGGGGGGGCACCTCTCCCGCCGCTGATAAAAGTGATCTCGCGGCGAATCCGCCGCTAAGATCACTTTTATCTTGTACAGAATCGCCTCCTGAAAAAAAAGATACCGGGGTTATGGTAGCTATCTGCTACCATAACAACGGTATTCCACTTCAAAGTACCGCCGTCAAACGACGTACGGCGGTCCGGAAGTGGGTTAAAGGGCGTCCTCTCTTCAGTCCTGCTGGCTGAAAACAACGGGAAGATAGGCACCTGGTGGGACTGCTGTTAAACAGAACTTGTTCCTTTGTCTTACAAAGTACAAAAACATGGCTTAATGTACACAGGAGGTTGCATGCTTGGTTTGGACGCCATTCAAAGAACGCTTTCCATTTTCTCAGTGAATGCAAAGGGTTCTCTGACTTAACAAAGTAGAGACTGTGACATCACATTTCCACCTAGACCAGGGGTAGGCAACCTGGGGCCCTCCAGCTGTTGCAAAACTACAAGTCCCATCATGCCTCCTGGAGTAATTGTAACTGCCAGCCTTGGAAGGCTTCATGGGAAATGTAGTTCCACAACAGCTGGACGGCTACTGGTTGCCCACCCCTGACCCAGACCAATCACCCTTTCCTAGTCTATCCTAATCCTGGCCTTTTTTGAACTGAGCCTCATGCCTCTGTGCTTAAAGTGGAGTTCCACCCAAAAGTGGAACTTCCGCTTTAAGGGAAGGTGACCCCCCGACACACCACAATTGGCATGTCTTTTTTTGGGGGGTGACCAGGAACCCTGTTTTCACAGTGTCCCAGGTCCACTTCTTCCCTTGGAGCCGCGGCTCCAGGAAGGAAGTCCACCACCCCCCCTCCCTCTCGGCGATCTTCTGGGACACATCACAGGTCCTCCCAGAAGACTCGCGCAAGCGCAGCGTGACTCGCGCAAGCACAGTGCGCGCCAGCTTTGAAGCCAAAGCCGGGTGCCCACACCTGTGATGCTGGCGCCGCGGAGGGGAATGAGCCCTCGGGCGACCGCATCGCTGGAGCGAGGGACAGGTGAGTGGCCGATTATTAAAAGTCAGCAGCTACACTTTTGTAGCTGCTGAATTTTATATGGGTGGAACTCCGCTTTAAGCAGCAGGGCAGCCATTGGGCATATGACCATTAAGCTACATATTGCATTATGTAAAAATTGCCATACCTGGAATGCAGCTTTAAAGAGATGAATTGGACCCCTTGCACATATCTCCCACAAATGCAAAACCAATGCCAACCAAACATTTCTTGCCAATTTAGCTCCAGGTGGAAGTGATAAATTGTTAAATTCAGCTATGGATTCATTAAAAATAGCATTCACTGAAACCTATACTGAAAGAAATGTTTGACCTTCCTCTGAAAACGCCAGGCCGTTATGGTGATCCAATAGCTTGAATAAGCCACTTACCTGGATCAAGCATGCAAAACGGAAAATTGTATCAAATACTTACCATCATTTTCCATTCTTGGCACCAGTCCACATGTACGCTGCCATGTTGGTGCCAGGAAATAAAGAGTTCTGACTTTACATTCTTGTTCCAGGTCAGTATCACAGGAAGTAATGAAGCCAGGGATAGACGGTCAAATAGCATTTTCAGAAGGAGGTCAGCAATGGTACAGTTGTGCTCATAAGTTTACATACCCTGGCAAAATTTATGATTTCTTGGCCATTTTTCAGAGAATATGAATGAGAACACAAAAACTTTTCTTTCACTCATGGTTGGTGTTTGGCTGAAGCCATTTATTATCAATCAGCTGTGTTTACTCTTTTTATATCATAATGACAACAGAAACTACCCAAATGACCCTGATCAAAAGTTTACATACCCCAGTTCTTAATACCGTGTGTTGCCCCCTCTAACATCAATGACAGCTTGAAGTCTTTTGTGGTATTTGTGGATGAGGCTCTTTATCTTCTCAGATGGTAAAGCTGCCCATTCCTCAGTTCCTGGAAATTCTTGGGCTGTCTTGCATGAACTGCATGTTTGAGATCTCCCCAGAGGGGCTCAATGATATTGAGGTCAGGGGACTGAGGTGGCCACTCCAGAACCTTCACTTTATTCTGCTGTAGCCAATGACAGGTCGGCTTGGCCTTGTGTTTTGGATCATTGTCATGTTGGAATGTCCAAGTCCCATGTGCAGCTTCCTGGCTGATGAATGCAAATGTTCCTCCAGTATTTTTTTGATAACTGCATTCATCTTGCCATCAATTTTGACCAAATTTCTTGTGCCTTTGTAGCTCACACATCCCCAAAACATCAGCGATCCACCTCCATGTTTCACAGTAGGAAGGGTGAACCTTTCATCACAGGCCTTGTTGATGCCTCTCCAAATGTAACGTTTATGGTTGTGGCCAAAAAGCTCAATTTTGGTCTCATCACTCCAAATGACTTTGTGGCAGAAGGTTTGAGTCTTGTCTCTGTGCTGTTTGGCGTATTGTAAGCAGGATACTTTGTGGCATTTGCGTAGTAATGGCTTTCTTCTGGCGACTCAACCATGCAGCCCATCTTTCTTCAAGTGCCTCCTTATTGTGCATCTTGAAACAGCCACACCACATCTTCTCAGAGAGTCCTGAAGTTATTTCTGGGTTTTTATTTGCATCCCGAACAATTTTCCTGGCAGTTGTGGCTGAAATTTTAGTTGATCTACCTGACCGTAGTTTGGCTTCAACAGAACCCCTCATTTTCCACTTCTTGATTAGAGTTTGAACACTGCTGATTGGCATTCTCAATTCCTTGGATATCTTTTTATATCCCTTTCCTGTTTTATACATTTCAACTACTTGTTCCCGTGGATCCTTTGACAATTCTTTTGCTTTCTCCATGGCTCAGAATCCAGAAACGTCAGTGCAGTACTGGATGAAAGATGCAAGGGTCTGTCAGGAGTCCAGAAACTCATTGACCTTTTATATACACACACTAATTACAAGCAAACAGATCACAGGTGAGGATGGTTACCTTTAATAACCATTCAAGCCCCTTTGTGTCAACTTGTGTGCATGTTATCAGGCCAAAATTACCAGGGTATGTAAACTTTTGATCAGGGTCATTTGGGTAGTTTCTTTTGCCATTATGATTTAAAAAGAATATTGTGTGTGGTGGCGCTAAACTGAATGAATGGAAGATATCATATGATGGCAAGTAGTGATATTAAACCAGACATGTGATGCAATAAATAGTGATCATACAAGTGAAAACAATTTGTATAGATTAAATAGATAGGCATAAGATAATAAAATAATATGCTTACACACATAAAAGTGAGATTATCAATAAAAACAATAATAAGGTATTAAAGTGACAAAGTGTCCATAAAGTGTAACAGGGATAACTATTAGAGTGAAAATACACACATTCGTATAATAAAATAATAGAATACGGATAGATAAATTAGATATGTTTAACAAAAGTGAACATACTAGTGATAAATAACGTAGTGTACAGACCAAATTATAGTGATGAACGGTAGTATACTATAGAAGGTAAGTAAGTCAAATCGCGGTGGTGTGTGTTATAAGAAAAATTTAGTATTACCGTTTTCTTTGATGGGTTTACTGGGACTAGTTTTCAAATGTATGGGACCATTAAAACCGGACTATTGTACGTGTGTTCAACTGTGTTTCCCCGAACTTACCAATAATTTCCATTGGTA